>JAHZNC010001776.1:0-48969 GCA_027744095.1 Zhuqinia jingwanae
ATAATAGTATATCTTTCTCTGAAAAGGATACATAGCTCTATGTATTGTATAGTATACATTTCTACATTTTTTAATGGTGATTTGGGATGGTGCATATAGTGGTCTTAATCGAATCAGTAGTTTGAGGTGAATAACAGCCGGGTGTCGCTGTACTTAATGCATTCAAGATGCTTAAATTGAACAATTTACGACTTGACGTCAGATGAATATAAAAGAGTGAAAATGTCGTTTGTCAATACAAACGTGCTTGATAGTCCATGTAAATACTTTTAAGAAAATGTTTACTAATTTTTAGGAAAAAAGTCTAGATGAAAGCTGCAAACAAAAAACTGGAGTAAAATGGAAGAAATTTATAAACTGATGTGGTGCAATTTCGATGCATGAATGCATGCATTGTCAAAATCAGATTTTAGAATCTGTATAGTATATGGTGTGAATTTTAACATGGTTTAATGCTCCATGCCATCATCACGCCTCTACCAACCACCGTCACCAAATTATGTATTCCTCAACTTCAGTACCATGCACCTTCCCTACAAGAAGAGCAGCTACCCAATTCATTCTTCGTTGTGCTCACAAAAAGTACCTGGTAGAGAGAGCAGAGCCTTTTCCCGCAGTCAGTCAGTCATGATAAGAAGAAATGAAAGAGAATAGGAAATAAGAAATACCTACATGAAAAAAGTGGGTGGAAAATTATTTGAGTTTTTCTTTATTTGCCAATGAATGAGATATGCATATCAAATTCAGAAAAGTAAATATGCTCATAGCAAATAACACGATATTATCGTTTTTAGAGCATCTGATTGGAAAAAAGGTTCTTCACGTATAAAATATACGTTTCACACTATAAAGTTTTACAGAGATGAAGCTGAAAAATGATATATTCATTCAGAATGTTTTTTTGCTCGTATTTCAGATTGACTTTAAGCCAAGCCATTACGGGTACACGAGAAGAAGAGGTGTGAATATCAAATAAGAAAGCAAAGCGATTTCCCATGTTCCAACATGAATTATGTAGTTCCTTTTTTTTTTTAAAGTCGCTTGAATGCTTTGAAGAAGAAAAAACTCATTTGATCCAATAAAATATGGACAACTCTTCCTCCGCAGTACTGTATCTCATTTCAGTATGTATGCTGTTCGTTGACTGTGGGGGTTGAAAATTATAGGAAAATTGGAAAATGAGATAAGCTTATATTCACTTTTCCCGGTTCTAAAATGTAGATACGGGATATGTATGTATATTTCAAGGAATCTATATAAACTTTGTTTGATTTTGATATTACATTACTTCATGTATTCCGTTTTCGACATAACGGTTACCAAAAGTTATCTGAAGAAAATTGAATTTTTTTTTGTAGATTGTCACATATATTAGGTTTGTCCGAGAGAAAAATGATAAAATTCTTGTAAAAAAAATTCTGGCTAAAATGGCTCATGGCTCAATTCTTATTCACAATAGATTTTTTGAAACTTTATAGTGGTTAGAGCTGCTGCTATAGTGGTCAAAACTACAATTAACATATTGCATGTCAGAAAATATATGAAAAAATTCACTTTATCCCTGACCAACCATCATTGTTATTTTTTTGTACATATTATTTCATAGCATATGTTTGTCAGTTTTATCTTGCGTTCTAATGCTTTTGACGTTGTTCCTGTATATTTTGTTAAGTGCATCTAAGCGAAAGATTGTACGAGATACGGTACAACTTGTATTCATGTTAGCCTTTAGTATTTTTTTCACTTTATAATTTAAAGTAACATGATATTATGATGGAAAAAAATACTAGCCCGAAGCAATTTTTTTTTTACTTTTTTACTTTTTTTTCTGCTCAAGAAAATGGAATAATGGAACCTGCTGGAATACATTTCCTTGGTACTCGTGAAGATGAAAGTTGAAGACACTTTACATTCCTTTTTTCTTTTTTTTTCATGTTATTTCATTCTTTTTTTCTACTTCTTTTTCAACTAACCATATTATAGTTCTTTTTATGGCCGTTTTTGAAGTGTCCTTTGCCACAAGCCTATTTCCTTTCTTTCATCTCATCGCGTCCCGTCTTTATGTCATGAACCCTCTTGTTCAAAATGGTCATGCCATTGTCGTCGTCCTCCTCCTCGTGTCTTTGCTTGCAAGCTGCGGAAGGCTATATGGATGGCCATTTTTGTACATATCACAAGTAGCAGCTATATATAGTGTCTGTGCAGCAGTCATCACACACACACACAATACTGAATAGGGTTGGTGATGATGATGATGATGATCATGACGATGATTCTGACTCTCCCTTTACAAGCTTTTATGATAGCATGCTTACATTTTTTCTCTTTCTCTTCTATTTCGTCAGCATTGTACCAAATAAAACCTGCAGCAGAGTGCTAGTGCAGAGGTATAATATATATGTATATGTACGGTCGTCGACACTCATAAAATGTTCATTTCAAAGAGGAAAACTGCTAAAAATCTCTCTATTTTTCTCATAAAAATGAACCAAGAGCGAGACGGTTTTTGCACACATTTCCTCCCTTCCTCTTTTTATGTTTGTTGTCTTCATTTTCGTTTACCCCTGTCCTTTTATCTTGCACAGTTCTTACTTAAGAAAAGGATACGCATCTACACATATATAGCTACACACATACATATTGCTGCCGTACATACCACAAAAAACATTTTGGAATTGTGCAATTGTCCGGTTTAACTGTTAATGTCGTATAATACTATAGGTTACTCCTTTCATGTGCATTTACGGAATGTAGAACAAGATGGAAATGAATAAAACTGGAAATGAAAGCAAGACATGGAGGGAAGAAAAGAGAAAAGTTTTGGACGCAATAAATATATATATATATCTATATCTCTATAAGCAGTTATTATATACTTGATATACATGCTTTCTCTTATTATTATAAAGCTTTGTGTCTCTTTTCAAGCCAATTTCATCAATATTCCAGGCCAGCACAGTGTTATAATGCAGTCGTGAAAGAAATAAAAAAGTGACAATTGACAGCTTTCCCCATAGTATATTTTTTGTCCAAATGTGTTGCTGAGAGAATGTACGTGGGGGGATGGGATGTGTGTGTGTGTGTGAGTGAGTCTGTGTCTATATATAGCTTCACCGCTGTAGGGGTCGTTGAAAATTGAACTTTGAATATCTAATATTTCTCATTCGCTGACTTTCTCCTTAATTTTATGCATTATAGAAAGGAAATGGAGACACTTCAAACCATAATAATATGTTATGTATACCTACATACGTAGGTATGCAATAATAAAAAATAGTCTTTGGCAGAGCAAGTATAAATAAACTACGGCATAAGTATATATAAACTCATGTTATGTTCGTGGAATTCAATGGGCATATTATGCTTCTGAAAATGTTACTATTCTAAGATCCAAAAGCAACTTTGGTCAGCTGTGTGTGGAGTATGATTCCATATGCTTTTTTCCTTGTATTTTATAGAAAAACCTGTTATGAGCATGGGTTGCTAACATCGAGTTGCTATACTCTTTAAAAGACCAAAATATTATTACATCTTTTTTTACTGAATGAAAGGTGATAAATGGATAAATAAATGAGAAGAAGTGATGACAAGCGTATTTCCCTTTTGAAATAATGTATTCCAAGCACCAGAGTATTTTAGTTTTTTATGGACATTTTATGCTTTTTGATATGATATATGTATATTAATATATTATACATGTACACAAACACAAGTGATCTGATTTAATGATCTGATATATCCAATAAATTTATTTGGATGAGAGGCAGCTCATTGTTAAATATAGGGATATTTTGTGTCGTAAAAAATGTTAGACTTATCGCTTCACCTTCTTTTGTCCTTCTCATTATCCCGCATTTATTTTCACCCCTCTTGAACTACTTGCTCCATATATATCCCTTCTTATTCCGAATAATTTCTTATCAGCTTTTCATTCATCCCTCTAATGAGGAAGCAACGCATTTATTTTCACCCATCTTGAACTACTTGCTCCATATATATCCCTTCTTATTCCGAATAATTTCTTATCAGCTTTTCATTCATCCCTCTAATGAGGAAGCATATATAGCAGAAGATATATTTATTATTCCAATTCCCCATAGGATTTCAGTTTTATCAGGAAATTGGAAAAATAGATCCCCATAAGATGAGGATACAAATAGGCAAACAAAAATCCTCCCTCTACACTAAATAATCAAAAGAAGTACATTGAAGCAGTGATCATCATCATCACCTTTCAGTGTGTAATAACATATATATGTAGTATTCCCCTAAATAAGGAAAGGTCATATATGTATATAGGTATGTGTAATATCTTGTTGGTGAAATGTGCGTTAATCTGGAGAATAAAAAATTCTCAAATAGAGTAGACAAGGCCCTTGAAATGAAAATGGATTGGATCACCAATGAACGAGTGAATGAATGAATAGATGAGTTTTATGATGAGACACTGAATGAACGAAATCAAGTGCAAGTAAACTAGCAGTTGGTAGTAGTGGTAGTAGTAGTAATACCAGCAGCAGAAGAGGAGGAAAAAAAGAAAAGACGAGAAGAGTGTATTAATAAGTGAACATGTATTAAAGTCAAAAGAGATTTGTAGCCTGTCTATATCCATCTCCCCTCTTCTCTGACTATGTATAATACTATGGTCTGGTCTGGTCTTTTTTTGTGCTTAAATACTAATAGGCTTGGATTCTATTCTCTCTCTCTTTCATTCTTCTTTTTTCCACTCGTTCATCTCATTCTCTCTTCTATTTTGTCTGATATGTTGGCTGCCACTACTGTTTGAAAGAGATTCTTTTTATCTTTTCCTCACTACTTTTGTTGATGATGATGATAATGATGATGAAGCTTTGATGATCATCATCAACATCCGCACCATCCCATATCAGAGGTATGTATATATGTATAATATGTAGATATAGATATAACTTGCATGCACATATATTAGAAATATATCCATGCATAGCAAAAGAAGAAGCGTAATGGTCCATGCAGCTTCTCTTTCACTTTATTCCTCCATCCACCCTCTCTGTCTGACAATATAAAAAAGAGAACTTTGTTCGTACTTGTTTTTTGTTGTAAAAGTTGAATTCATTCTTCGCATGTTACAATGCTCATGATGTGTATATATTCATACATACATATATATGTATAAACTGACGTGCGAGTCCTTGAAAAATGAACAGGAAGAGAAAAAAGACCGAAAAGGGAAAATGAGAGCAGGCAAGCAAGGGGAAAAGAAAGAAAAAAAAGTATAGGAATCTCTTCTTAAGCTCCCTTTTTCTCTGAACAGATCACAGAGGCGACAATGAAAGTGAAACTAGATTTGGCTAATTAGCATCAAGACATGAGAATAGTAGCAAAACTACGCAGCAGCTCACGATACAGAATAAAAAAAGCCCTCTAGATCTCCACTCTCTCTCTCTTTTCAGTTCTCTTTTTAAGCTTGAGCTTACTTTTCTCTGTGAAAAAAAAACTCGCACAAGCCAACCGGAACTGGAAAACAGTAAGGAAGTGGTGTACATGTATGCATGATAGGCGCAAAGCCAAGGAGAGAGAGAGAGAGAGAGAAGGGGAGGAATACGTGACTCAATAAAAGGATAAAGAGAGAGAGAGCGCGCGGCAGAAAAGGGGGAAAGTTGGATTGGGAGTAAGTGAGTAACAGTAGTCAACTAACGAATTACTACACACTACCGACAGATACATACACACATATACGTAAAATGCAGATGATGATGATGATAAGACAATTACTATAAGATAAAATATTACTAATACACACTCTTCTTCTTCTTGTTATGGAAGCCAGCAAGCTGAAAACCTGTTCTTTTTTTTTGAGATGGAGGTTTCAGCTCCTTACAAAAAAGAAGAAAAACTAATGCCAATTCATCTATTGTAAAATGCAAGTAGTAAAAAAAGACTGAGTAGTTATTATTATTATTATTATTTATAGATTACATAAATGCAACTTTGTAGATTTTTTTTTACAAAGGTACGTACAAACTACATACAACATACAAGCTTTCATTCAATTTTTTTTTGCTGCCGTCTTTTTCCTCATCTGCTTGTTCACGCCTGAATAGGGAATGAATAGTGGAATAATATAATGTGAGTGCACATATATTGAGCATAATAAATAGGAAATGGAGCTTACACCGGATGCCGACAAAGACCTTTGCTACGATAATATAAAATGTTCTCTTCTGAGCTGGCAAAAATTTGAAAAGGAATAAAACGTGTGTAAGTTTGATATTACCAGTTACACACATTTTTTTCATGCTGATAATAATAATAATAGCATTTTATAGTGGTTGGGAAAAAACATAAAAATAAGCTTATATAAGGTCTAATCGAGCGTGTTTTTTTCTTCTAATGTGTATTTGTATATGCATTATACACAGTCTTTGCTTCAAGACTATATGACTAAAAAGGTATACATTAGTGTTTACAAGAGTATTATTACCATTTTGTTTGAAAGTGAATATATTAATAGTGCTGAGATCATGCGTTTTCAAATGAGAGAGAAAAGACACGTACACAGCTTTTCCTTGTTTTTTGACACCGGAAACCTGTGCACATTTATAATATTTTGTGAATGACCAGGTGTCCAGAAATTTGTTTCCCAGAAATCCAAGCAGATAGTATAATACAAACTACCTATTTCTCTTTTCAGACAACAAAGTAGAGTTAATCCTATAATTTTTCCATTTTTCACGTCTGTCTGTGTGTCCAGTAAATCTTTTGCATAATATGCACACACACAGGCACACACTACATATGGTATTTAGTTTTTGTCCGTAGGAGGATTAACAAACTTTCGTCTCTCTATCTTGTCTAGTGCCTATATGATGATGATGATGATGATGATGATATTAATATCCCATTGTACTACTTTGCATCACATATGACAGGATATCATTTTCGTCCATACGGAGTGTTAAAGTGGTATTAGCTTCAATAAAGCAAATAATATAAAGCAGAGGGAGAGAGAGAGAGAGAGACAGAGAGCAACCGATGCAAGGCAAGTGGAAGAAGCAACAGCAAGCAGCAAACTAACAGCTAGCCCTTTTTTCCCTTCGCTCTCACCAAACGTCCTCTCTCGCGTATCCTTTTACTAGCCATACACATGCTCAATATTATTAGTAAGTACATATTGTGGTAGTGGTGGTGGGCCTACTACGAGGATCCAAGTATATTTACCTTATATCTCTCAGACTGATGGAGCATTGGAGTATAGCATTTTTTGCAGACACTTTCATTTTACTTACTTTATAATATCAAGTCAGAGTTATATACATACATACACATGTTATTATTATATGCCTTTACCTATGTATATACGGTAAGTTTTCCTTTTTTTATATGCAGAAAAAGCAGCACACCAGGTTCATATATCCGGTTTTCCCCCTGTCCTCCTCTTTCCAGCACAACAGCAGACGTTCGGATCAAATCGGTGGTGGTGGTTGAGTGTGTAAGCCAGGGAGCACAGAGAGGGTGCTCTTCTTCCGCGAAAGCAGGCAAACCAGTGGCTGGAGCAAGCAAACCAAAGTAGAAAAGTGTTCATCAACATCATCATCATCATCATAGAGCCAAGCACCAACAGTCGGAATAAAAGCACGGTGCATAACCTGCAAAGAGAACAGACGTGAGCTAGGCTTGAATCGGGCAAGTCAAAGCGTAGCGAAACTTTATACTGGGGGAAATATAACTTTGTTCGTTGGTTACTAGTAGTTCAGTCAGAAAGTGAAAGACCCTCTTTGAGACTTTACACCTCTTTCGCTTGATTCTGTGACGTGTGTCTGTAGATGGTAGTATATCATAGCTCGCTATAAGTATAGCTCTAAGACATTTTCAACACTTTGCTTAGTTAGTTGTGTAATATTTTTCCAATACGTCAACGTAATACTATAAGTAATTACTAGAGAGGCAGAAAATTTCACATTCTTGCCTTTCGATTTTCTATCGACTTTTCAATATAGTAACCGTCTTTTCGACGCCACCGTCTGTGTCACTTTTTCCTGCAGATGTTGGCAATTATTATATCCTCCTAATTTCGTTGAGTATGTGTGAATTGAGTGCGTATGTCGTATGTGAACAATAAATGATATAATATAATAATAATTGGTTGTGACTAAACTAAGATCGTCTTCTTCGCCACTTGACTATACAAGCTGCAATTTAACAAAGTTATAAACTATATACATAACTTTACCTTAAAAACTTAACAAAATTTTCATCAAAACTCAAGTGAAAAGTCATAAGTACATATAATAAACAGGAAAAATAAACAACTACCGGTTTGAATTCCCAGTACATCCAATTTGTTGTCAAAAGGGAGATCAGATTACAAGTCTCTCTAATTCCGGCATTTTGAATTGCTACATGAAGAACTCAATCGATCTATACTTGAACAAGTTGAAGATTGACTTCTTGTTGGGGCACTCCAAAACAAAACATTGTAAATGCTCTCAGTTGCTAGTTCATTATCGTGTCAAAAACTTGAATACCAAAGAAGGATTGAATGGAATTCGGCTGAACGACACGTGTAAATAAACTGAAANTTGTTGGGGCACTCCAAAACAAAACATTGTAAATGCTCTCAGTTGCTAGTTCATTATCGTGTCAAAAACTTGAATACCAAAGAAGGATTGAATGGAATTCGGCTGAACGACACGTGTAAATAAACTGAAAAAAAAGTAATAAAAACTGATCATCAAAGATATCCCAACTGAGTCAAGTTTTGACATTGGTCGTATAAAACTATAAAAGGAGGGAAGAAGTAGAAGGCAGTCAAGCAAATCCTTACACAAATACACAGTTTAAAATAACTTATCTAAAACCGCGAGGAAAAAGGGTACACGGGAAGCCTTATTTCATCTTTTCTTTCAATTCAATCACTTTCCGAGAAAACCCCTCTCCTCGCATTCCTATCACATGCTTTTGCAACAACGTATTTAGTACCAACAAAACAAACAACAGTTCCCAGTGAGAAAAGTAGTAGTTGTTATGAAATGTATTGCATTGCACAAGGAAAGAAAGAGGAGGACAAGGAGTAAAGAAATAGGAGGAGTTGAAGGAAATCAGCAGAAAAAAAAAGTTGACTTGACATTGACATTTCTACGGTTTCGTATTATTACTGCCTCCACACACACCACGGCTCGGATTGTATACGTATGCCCCATTTATCCCATTGTACCACTGTGAAAGTATATAAAAAGTATAGCTACATATTTGGATTGACAAGCGGAAGCTGAAAGTGAGAATAATATACTACCGCAGTAGCAGCAGTATAGCGCAACTCACCAAACAACAAAGAGCAACATAAACTCAATCAAAGTCAGACAGAGACGGGGAAAAAAAAGGAAAAAAAATCCGGAGAATTTGTTTGACTCATTCAATAAATAAATGAGCAAATACTTTGAAACGTGAACCGTAAAAATCAACGGACAGACTTTTTTTATCATCGTTTAAATCGAATTCGTCTGGTTACACCACACTATACGCATGTTACACATCAAATAACAGGTGACCGAATGCGAATGTAAATAAAAATCGTTAAAAATTTATACAGGCGTCGAATGTACTAAATGGATTTATATACCGTGTCGCCAACAATAATTAACAGATTTGTGATCAGTTTTATGTTCTTGGCAGTTGAGAAAAAAAACACAATCTTCCTACATTGGGAACATAAAAATTTATACAAGCGTCGAATGTACTAAATGGATTTATATACCGTGTCGCCAACAATAATTAACAGATTTGTGATCAGTTTTATGTTCTTGGCAGTTGAGAAAAAAAACACAATCTTCCTACATTGGGAACCCAACTCTTTCCTTCGACAACAAGTAAAACGAGCATGCAAACTGATTTTTATCTGTGACACACTAAATTTTACCCTAGTTTGGAGCGAGATTCAAATCACAAGTGATGACTAATGCATACATGAGGAGAACAGTTTACATAACAGCAGCAACACGATATCCATACAAGCTGTAAAAGTTGTTTCACCAGGGAAAAAAAAGGAAAATTCCCAAAGGGACTCTGTGCTACCCACCGCTACTACATGTTTTTTTTCTCTCGTTTATTTGTTGAAAGATAGTATTGCTTTTTACTTTGTCATTGTGCTACCATAAAACCAAATTCTCATATTGAAGTATACATAAGAGTTTAAAAAATAATAATAACTTTCCATCTTCCCGGTGACTGTACTTTGTACTCTTTCTGGCTTCTTTCTTCTACACAAACAAATGACGTGGGACGTGAATTACACTGCTGCTGCTGCTCCTGTGGGTCCCCCACTTTTATCGTCAACATTTTATTGACATTGCGTGGATAGATATATATATCGCAGTCATTTCCTGAGTCCCTTTATTTTGCTTATCTTTGGCTTATGTATTCAATCCTCTATTCATCCCATCATCATCAGCCACTATCATCAACGTAAATACACAGAGGGAAAAAAAGAGGACAAGTTTACTCTGCGAAATCAAGCTTTCGACTGATTCATATTGCCATCATCAGTACTTATGAAAGAGAAATAAACATACATAATATAATATTCGTATATTTTAAAAGAGAAACCAAGAAACCGGAACGATCGGTCGTGGTTGTAAAAAACCCATATAGACTGAGACTCAAACAACACAACCCTTTTCGTCGGTGGTGGTAGTGCCTCAAAAACCCTGTAATATTCAAACGCACACACAAAAAACATCATCGACAAGGCAAAAGCAAAAAAAAAATATATATCGGGAATAGATACAAAGAAGTATATAAGGCAAAACTACTAGACTCTTGCTTGCCGAAATTGCTGAGTCAACGACGAAGGAAGCAGAGAACAGTCTTTTTCTTCTTCTTCTTGATGGAGCCTGTTTCGATGATGATGATGATGATACTATGATCATCATCATGATATGATAGCGTGTATGTATATGTGTGTGTGTTTTTTGTATGCTTCTCTTCTGTCATCCCGTTATTAATATAGAAGCATATAGTCCCTTTTCAAGACCCCTACTACTGATACAACTTGCTGTTTTCTCTCTACTGGAAAAGTACACATAATCATCATCATCCATCGCATCGTACTACATAACACGCTACGCTACCCTGCCGCTGGTAAAAGAAAGTAAACCAGTGTTACAACTACCGGAACAGTTTTCTCCTCTTACTTCTTTTTAGCAGTAGTAGTGTAGGGAAAAAAGCTAACCAACCAACCATCCAGTACGATCATCATCCAAAGCATATCATGTCCTATTATTGACTTTTTACTTGTTGACATCATCAACGAAGAAAAAAAACAAGCTGTGTGTGTAATATTACTGCTGTTGTGTATGTGTGTGTGTGTTTGTATGCAAGTCTGTGTATAGAAAACCTTTTCTGCAATTTTTTTTCTCAATCTAGTGAATCGCCTATACAAAAACACAGATTACTTTTTTGCTCTCTCTCTCACTCACTCTTGCTATATAACGAGCAGCAAATTTTTTATCTTTCCTTCGAGATATATATACATATTATTATTACTCGGTCGGCATATAGAAAAATAAAAGCATACATACCTCATATGTCATTTTTTGTATTCTGTATTTTTTCCCAAAAAGAAAAAGAAAGTTACCAAGAAGCAAAAAAAAAAAAACACCACCACCACCAGCAGTAGAGCATCAGGATATGCTTCATTGCTTTTCTTCTTCGGTTGACATAAAAAGTTGACTCTGCAAACAGAGCGCGAGTGTGTACACAGTATATTTAGGAGACCACATATAACATGTAGGTATGTGTGTGGCAGATAATAAAAATATATACTTATAAATCTGCTGACTTTTTAACCGAATGATACGGTTTGACGAGCAAGTTATTGGAGGACATAGACTGAAAAAAAATGTAATCATAATTACACAACGGGAGGGAAAGAGTTGAAAAGAGCACTATAGCGGAAGTGCCCTATATATTGTATGTATATCGGTAACAGCTAAGTGGAATATAAAAAAAGTATATATTATTATATATATATATATATTATTATTATTATTATTATAGTATACCTATACTTCTTTGGAATCGAAGTCTCGTTCTATTCTACGTCGATTTAGCGATACTGCTAGATTTGACGTGTATATGACAGAAAAGGGATGATAGCATCTTTATTGGCAGTAATAAAAGTACAGTTTTTATTATGATAACAAAATTGATACAATATAAAAGGAATTGACATTTTCTCGCTTATTCTATACATACATATGTATATTGGAATATTATTACTGCTCCTTTGTTGTTGATGATAAAACACAGAAAAAAAAACGAAATTGTTCAAACAGAACAGAACTTTTTTTTTTAAATGTTTCGTCCGGTTGTGGATAGAAATGATTGAGAGGCAATAATTTTCTAATGTCACTCACAGTTGGGTCAGCAGGGAAAGAAATAAAAGAGGAGCGGAAAAAAGTGTATAGCAAACATCAAAAAACAATAATAATAATAATGTTGTCGAAAAGAGAAGAAGAGTAAATGACCAAAAAAAAACTCAAGAGCACGGATATTTACTTTTGTACTACCACAAAAATGTCACTAGACCATCATCATAAAATAAGACGGACTATGATTTATTGATTAGTTAAAGTAAGCCTACAGGATAAGAGCACGTGTAGTATAATAATGATGATGATAATGACATACATGGGTGAAATAAAACAATAGCAAATATGATACATGCATTTTGTGTGCTACACAACAACACGAGACAAAAATTGTATATTGTTTAAAACGTTGGAAAAGGTGTGAATGAATAATTAATTTTTTGGTGGCGTATTTTACACATGTATGTAAAACACTAGTCAACTATTGATTTTTTTATGTGGTTTGTGTGAGAAGGAAAGAGAGAGAGAGTATATACATACTCTGCTCATTTGCTCTTTCTGTGGGTTATTTGTGTATGTGTGTAATTAATTAGATTGGCGTGTGTAGGCGTCTGTACTTTTGATGTTACACACACAAAACGACAAAGAACAAAAAATTAGGCAGAGTTTAGCCTCTCTGTCTTATGATTGGAGTGAGTAGGAGTATAGTAGGAGTAGTAGGAGCGTGGACTATTATTATTAGTTGTTACTTTTGTTGATTTATATCATATCGTCGCTACTATTATTACGGCTATTTTGCTGGTGGTGGTGAAAAAATGGGGCTTCGTGAAACAGTACGCACGAGCTCCTCAAAGCTACTTTCTTTTGTATTTGGACAACCTGACTGGATCGCCGTGACTGCATCCCTGGCAGCATTTCTCGTCTACTTGAATACTCTCAAGGCTGGCTTCGTGTATGATGACAGGTAAGGGAAATCAACTATATATTTCTTTAATGTTACGCTATCTCCAAAATGTTTATGTTTTATAACAAAAAACTATGTATTTAAAAAAATATATGCATATAAACAATACGGTAATCAATTATTACGTTTACTAGAAAGGCCAATATTCTGTATATTGGCTGATTGGCTCTTTTACTAACGCTTTCTCATGTTACATAACCATTTTACTACATCCATCCATATTATACAGATATTGTGTACCATATTGATAGGAATATTACAACGTTAACTCATATAAAGTATGAAAACGAGCAACACTCACTCACTCAACCCAATTCAACTTAATCATCATCATTTTTATTTTGAGACACAAACACACACACCATTCTAGCCACCATCGCCACGCCACACACACACACACACACACACACACACACCCAGATCTACTCACAAACCATTCATTTTCTCCGTTTAGTTCAACTATCTGGTATATTACTCTTCTTGAGAGAGCTCTCTCCCTTCACTCCATGAGTAAAGCTGTAAATCCAAACTCTTTTTTTCTCAAGAGAGAGAGAGAGAGAGCGTACAACAGACACAGACAGAACACTACATCAAATTGCATCTCTCTTCCTTATTCTCTCTCTCTCTCTCTCACCCACTTCATACATCTTTTTTTTCTGGATTTCCTATGTAGCATTCATGGTGTATATACATTTTATGTAGCTTAATGTGTAGGGTTTTTTTTCACTCTATATGGCAAAGCCTCATGTCTGACATGAGTAACATGAGCCGTTTTTTTTGCTCTTGTTATTATTAACCATTATTATCTTTTTTACTTCGCCCTTTTCGTAAAATTGTAAGATGAGTTAAGTGAACAAAAATAAGGACGGACTAACTAGAAGATAATAATATATACCAGTCAACCGAATAATAAATATGATGATGCTGATGTTGTAACGCTGCTTCTCTTTTTTTAATACAAATTCTCACAATACATTCTTTATTAAAAAAAGAAGAGACGTGTATGTTGTATAAGGGAAAGCCGAAAGTGTATTTTTTTCACAGACAGACGCCGAAGGGATTACGCTAGATCTTTTCGGATAAATTTTCATCCAATTTCGTAATAACTAACAGCGGCATGAGCAATACTACCACTACCACTACATGTTACATAAGCGAACATAATATACGACATGGATGATTTTAATGATTATGATAATATGCTCTGATGTAGTCTGTTGTATGCACATATATAAAAGCGTTGACTAAAGCTGGGTGCATTTAGTTTTGTGTGTAGGTTGGAAATGTCACATCACACCCAGTTTCGTGCTACTTCTCAGTTTTATCTGTAGAGCATTAACAAGTGGTGTATATGCATACATGCATGTAAACTCACTGTGGTATGGTATACTCTTACACAAATTCAAAATTTTATGGAAACTGCATAAATATGTTATCCAGGAATAAAAAGTTGAATCTGGTTTCTCTCTAAAGGGTTGTCATTATCTTTCAGTGTTTATTTACGATTTTTATGTGTATGATATGCACATATATGTACATATACAGATATGTGTTGTACTTTGGTAAGGATGCTGAACTTCATATTAAATATTTTTTCACTATTCATTTTTTTGGGATGAAAATAATGGGAGGGACACTGACACTTTAATAACAGAGTCAATTTAGAATATGTCATGTCATGTGCAACCGCACATTTCTCAAAGATAGTAAAAAGGAATATTAATTGTACCGATAATACAGATATGCTGTTTGTGTTCAAAATGCGTGGATTGAACATTATTAAGCCACCGGATTAATGTCACAACGTTTTATTTATTGTCTGATGATGACCATTATGAAAAGTAAATTACTGAGAAATTGGATATTATTTGTGATTATTAGACCTTTTTTGTCATATCGAGCTTCGTATTTATCCATTCATGTAGATCTCATCGGCGTTTTTTATTTATGTAAAAATTTGTTGCGATTTATTGGGAAATATCATTTTTCCTTGGGCTATGGCCCTCGTTATTTCCAAACGGGCTTTGTAATAGAGAGAGAAAAATAAAATTTATATATGAAAAATGTGTATGTAGCAATAGAGGTCTAACTCGATACTCCCGTGTCCACGTCGTACCAGTGTAGCTAACATTAGAGCTCTCTAATTTTAGAAGATTGTTATTCCTGAATTGCTAATCCCGGAATAATGATTCCGATATAGGATCATATCGGGTTACACATGCTATGAATTCAAAACAATATTCAAGTATAACTTACATACATACGTACTTTGTTGTAAAGGGGATATGAATGTAAAATCATTTATTGGGAAACTTCCATCTTCATCAAGACAAAAAAAAGTTTGTCTGTTTCATAAAGTAATTTTGTATTGGTTTCTTGGGTTCTCTCCCACTCTCTTACTCTGCCCGATAGTGCTCTCCTTCCCAAGTCTGTTTTATGTTGCCGAAATATATTCTGTTTCTACTTTGGAACCATCAGCAGCAGTCAGTTCAGAGATGGTGGTTTGGTGTGTAGTGGTGGCATTTTGATAAGAGAAAAAATAGTTACACAACACACAAACTATCAACTATGCCTATTTTACCTAAATATGTGCTTTAGCACAAAAACGCCTTATACCACACACATGTTATTGTACATAGACACACTGCTCATGTTTGAGTAAAGTTTGTGGAAAACGAGCATGAAAATGTCTGGAAAAGGATTGCTAAAGCCACCAAGAAGTGTACAAACTCACGGAACATAGTCGTCATCATCATCATGCACTATAATAATATGATTCAAAAAGTAGAGGAAAAACGAATAAGAGCCTTATACAATACATAGTGGGAAAAGTTAAAGTCGATATGTCAAACAGGTGGTCTCTCCTGTCTTCCTTCCTTCCTCGTTCTCCTTTTGCAAACATACTCATCTGCTCTTCTTCGTTCCGTTAAGGCAGCATGAGCATTACATTCATACATAGCAGCAGCAGCAGCACCAGTAGCAGCAGCAGCAGTGAAAGCACGAACTCAAAACACCTCTCTTTCTTCTCTACCCATTCCAACTTATTTTTCCCTTGACGCATACTACTACCATATTTGCACTGCGTTACTTACTTACATTTAATGCGTCCGCGGAAATATAACTTGACTTTGTAAAATCTCGCTTTGGTACTCATGGGCTCCTGTTGCTGCGTATAAAATAAAACTCACAAGAATCGGGTTTTCTCGTAATACCTATATCATCATTTCTTTCTATCATATAGTCATTCTTTTATTTATTTATTTTTTCAACTATGATGCCATGATGTATCGTTTCATGTACTCCTTTAGACTCCCGAATACAAAATATATTCTTGTGGTGTTACGAGAAAAGAAAAAAACGTAAAATAAGTTTTCTTTTACGAGTTCGTAAAGGAATGACGGGGGAAAGCAAGTTAAGTCTATCAAGCCTGTCTTTGGAAATCCCCACAACAGCAGTGGCGGTTCTTATTCTGACTAGTCTCTAGCTGAACCTACTTTATTCAATGGTTCTCAATAATATGTACATAGTCAATATGTGTGTGGTATATTAGACGCATGTAAGCGTGCATATACTTATGGTACATCACTACCCATTACAGCATATATCTTACTCAACTCATATACGACGAACCTTACAATAATAAGCAGCAGTGCAGGAATACAAATACATACATCCGTAGAAATGTTGCTGTACCGTAAAGCTCCTTTTTTCCACCAGTCTCTGATTCTCTTTCTCTCTCTCTCTTTCTCGTCTTTCGAGATTACAGTAGTAGCTAGTATTCTATCGTATAAATGTTTACTAGGAAAGGAAATACCCAAGTTTATTTTGTTATATAAAAAACAGATGCATACTTACTAAAAAAAATGCATTCCACAACAATATACTACAACTTTGTTTTGTGGTAACATATTTATTCGCATTGAATTTCTCAGGAGAAGTTGTTTCATCGAAAAATCTGTGCTCCGTGTGTATATGTGTGTGTGTGTGTGTGCAGATATGCTTTTGGAATGCGTTTCTTTTTTTTTATGTCTACTTTCTTATGTATTTCCACTTCACTGACTGCATAATAATAATAATACTAGGAGGAAATCTTTGAGAAATATGTGAATTGAAGTACCATGCATTTTTATATACGCGACTACCAACACAACTCCCCTTTCATTTTTTTATTTTCTAAAAAAAGAGAAGAAATCCTTTTTTCTAAGGAATTTCTAGTATTTTTTTTTATCTCACAGCACCATATGAAGCCATCCATAACAAAACACACATGCAGCAAAATAATACTGTATATATATATCTACGTAACAGTATGATTTTTTTTGTTTTTTCAAAGGGAATACATATGGTGGATGGATATATATTATGTGTGATGTTGTAATGTTTTTTACGTAATATCGTGAGAAGAATAATAGTAATAATAATGTATGCATTACTATGAAGAGAGTTTTTTTTCTCTTGCAATGCGTGTAGGGATTACATATTAGGTTGATTTTCTATTTCATATAGAAAGAAAGATGAACAATGAAATACATTTTCGTTTATATTTTTTTTAAAGAAAAAAAAAACTCAACAAAAAATGAAAGAAATTTGGATAAAAAAAAGCTGGCAGAAGCAGAAGCTAATACACTGAATCTTTCTTTCTCTACTCTTCTCTTTCAAGTTCACTGAATTATATGATAGAGCTCGTCTTGTAATTCGTCATCATCATCATCATCATCATCATCGCTACCATCAAAACTTTCTTTTTTTTCACGATGCGATGCCATGAGAAAATTGGAAATGAGAACTCAATTTATTTATAGTTTACACACAGACACACATACACTGTTACTAAAATATCCATATATGTACATATACTAAACTTTGTACATACTTTTTTCTCATCATTTTCTCTCCCATTCCTTTTTTTTCCTCGTCGCTCAAAGTATTAAAAGTAATTGCTTTCACTTGTGATGGGATGCGTTTGTAAACAGTGTGTTTTATATTTCACAGATATAATCACACATTCAATTTTCCTGATTACTTTTTTTTATGAAACATCAGGAATCGTTAAGCTGTACATCATCAGTTCCGGGCTCAATGAATATATATAGGTAAACGTGTTTTGTAATATCGTTACTTTTATTTTTATTCACCAACAGGAAAAAATAATTGTTTATATGCGCATAGGTACATATGTATATGTGTGTACCTAAGTATTTATTTTTTTGTATGCATATACTTTACTTTCATCATTTTTTTTCTAAAAAAGAATCCACTTCTTATATTTCATCATGTTTACTTTTCTCCGCTTCTTCAATTCCAATTAGGAAATTTCAAAATGTTCCAATGGGTATACAATAAGTTATTAGTAATGATAACGAGTTTTCATTCTACGTTCAATGTTTATTATTACAGGTAGTATTTCTTTGAAGAAAGTGCTTAGTAAAATAAACTTTATTTTGTTGATGTTTTTTGTGTTTATTGAAAGGAAAAAAAACATGACATATATGAAGCAACAATTTAGATATAGGTACAAACATATTAATCACCGTTGACTGATTTTTTTTTTGGAATAACAAAAGTATAAATTAAAAAGTTGGGCCCAAGAAAAGGATGATGGAACATCCGCACAATTTTCGTGTGTGGGCCGTGGGTTTTAAAAGCAAGTATCATTACGTCATACAATACGAAATAAAGAAAACATTTTCTACTTAAGAAACTATTTCATGTGTTTTGCAGGGAAAATGTAAATAATTCCACGTTATATTGTACAGTTACGAGACGAGCCCAACAAAGTAAATAAATTATGTTGTTGTAATGAAAAGAAGGCAAAAAATGCTGCAATAAATAAGAAGATTGATGTTGAATGTTTGATGATACTTCTTGGATAGCAATACTACCATTTAATTGACTTGTTATTGTTAGTAGTTTTCCACACACCTAATCTATAAATTGTCGTGTGTGATGTTTCAGACTAGTTTCTATGCTCATTATTATAGATTATAATCAGTCACTGAAACTTCTACTGTGCATTATAAATTGTTTTTGCACAATACGATGATGATGACAAAAAAACTCTAGAAAATAAGGATAAACAAGAAAGAAATAATTTATACTGAAAAAAAACCATACTACGTATTTGCTAATTTAAATTATGCAACGTAATCCGGCTATATATATTTTTTTTTAAGTAATAAGTAACAAAGCATCAAACTGTAAGTAAAAAGTATTCCATCATCATGATGACATCTCAGCATGTACGATTTGAAATGAATGATGATGATATATAAGGATACAGTATATTATGTATAATATTATTTAATAAAAGTAAACATGTACATACACGCTTGTTTTGTGTATTGTATGCTTATTTATTTTTTGATGTCTCATCAGCAAAAAAAAAGATAGATGATGATTCCAGTTTCTCCAATTTTGTATTGTAAGAAACCCAAAGAAAGAAAGAAAGCAGTAGTTGCGTAAAACTTTAGTGTTTTTTCCTTTACATCACGTTACACAAAAGCAGCACCAAATAGTAAAAAAAAGCAACGACAAAAAAATAGGAAATAAAAATACAGCACCAGTATATTATAGTGTTTGGAAAAGCAAAAGTTGTTTATTGGTAAAGTGAGAAGGGTGGCTTAATGAAAGACTAACGAGTCTGTTTGTAGAGAGTAGATTTTTTTTTATTACGATGATGATGTGCCCAATCTTGTTCTATTTCTTCTGGTGCCATTTCCTATTAGGTATTAAATGTGCGCTGCTTTTTGCAGTTTTGTTACTTGCTTTTCTGGCGTTTTCGTATAATAGTGCTAGTGTTGCGTTTGTTTCTTCACAAATGAAATTAAGTAGTTAGAAAATATCTTACTATTTTTTGGTTGCGCAACAATAATAGCAGAAAAGCGTATATAAATATATATATATGCACGGTAGTGATGTGTTTAGTAGCACAGCCGACAGAAACGAGTAAGAAAATGAGTGATGAGGTGTTGTATGAAATGGGGAAAGGAAAAGTGTAATTTTTAGCAGAAAAAATGCCACTGTTGTGTTGTATATAGATAGGGAAGAGAGAAAATATAAAAAAACGTGGTTATATATGTAGGCAATTTAGTTGTAGTTGTATTTTTCCGAGAACGTGTCAACTAATTCATTCCAAGTTACCCCATTATACTGCTACACTAAAAGTAATTCAACCAAATTATTTTTTTTAAATGTAGGTATTTATTCATTTTGCTTGAGTGGTAAGAATGGCAGGGTAAAAATGAGACATGTCAACATGTTAAACATAACAAATAGTTGCCAAATTTGGACCCGCCTATTTCTTATGAATTCATACAAAATACCTGCAATTTTATATATATATATGATTACTATACTATTTATCCCTAATGGGCAGAAGAAAAATATATGTGTATTAGGCAATATATACTAAATTATGGTCATATTATGCATAACTATAAAAGTAAACTACAGTAAGATTTGCTATACTGTCAAGATACTATCAAAATGATAGCTCGCAAGTCTTAAAATATAAATCGAAAAGTTTTACGTGGAGTCATCATGATTACATCTTTGTTCATAGATGACCTATAAAATGTTTATATTATTTACTTAACAGTATAACATAACCAAGAAAAAGATATAGACATTTATGTATGTATACATGTATATATAGTTGGTTCGTAGATGTATTTATTTCCTTTTTTAAAAGATACTAAATGTCTAGTCGTGTATACAAAATGGAAACAATTTATATACATATCATCAACAAACTAAGCCCATTTACAAGAAAAAGCTATCTAGAAAAAAGGAAGAAAGTTTTTGTATGCCATGTTTTCCCTCTTGCATTTCCCTCCGCGCATACTAAATATATCGTGAGAAATTATGTAATGTGCCAACAACGATAAATAAACTATTCCAATTTCGTCTTCCTCGTCGCGTCTTTTTCCTTCGTCTTCTTCTTCTTCCTTTTTCTCACTCTTTCACTCTTTTTTCCATCATTGGATGCCCGCGTTCCAATTCCCACAGTCACACTTTTTAGTATTCAGTTCAAAACTTATTATCGTTTTCTTCACTGAGAGCAATCAAAATGTTTCTATTTCCTCTGTGTATACACAATAATACTGTGTGTGTATATTTGCAGGTACCTATTACTTATCTACAAAAAAATGTGCTCGCTGAATTGGATCACGATTCACGACAACGCTGTTGTTTTCCCTTGCTTTGCTCAATGAAAACTATGATGATGAGCAGGAGAACAACACAACAAAGTATGTTGTATATACACTACCAGTTGTATACATACTTGCTACACGCTAATGCTCAACTATACTAACTGCTTTTTTGTTTGCCCCTTTTGAATGTAGTTCACTAAACACACACACACCCACTTTGATAATTCGATTCGATACTTCCATCCCATTTCCAAAAGTTCATCTGATACACAACTACTAGCATGCTGCTCCTGGTGGTGGTGTATATACACAACATTTACACAATCTTCTTTTCACAGAATAAAATCTATAATAGTCAGCATAAGTACAGCTATCATCATCATGAACACACCACTGAGAAAGTAAAAGAATAAAGCTGAAATGATAGGGTTTTTTTCTCTTCGCTTTTTCCCTTCATTTTAAGCCTATTTTAGTCTCATCGTCATTATCATCACACTCTTTGGTCGATATACTATTCACCATTCTACATTGGGGAAAACAACGGGGAAAAAACGTGATCTGACTGAAATAATGTTTTTAAAAAGTGGACCATTCATATATAGACTCTTGCATATATATACGTACTATCATTTTATTAACATTGCAAAATACGTTTTACAAAAAAAACTCATGAATAAAGTTGGAAAAAAGGACTGAGAATACTTTTAAAATGTGTATCCTTTTTTTCGCAAAAATCTTGTACTTTTTTTGTTGTAAGAAGTCTCGCAACTTATAGTACTCTTGGAAGAGTACTCACATTGGAGAACTTCCATGTGAGTACTCATTGTCGTCATCTTCAATGTCATTTTGAACAACAGCAGCAGCAGCAGCTGTTTTCTTCTTCTGTTCTGATGTAGTGCTACTATCATGTTAGTGCTCTTGTTGATGATAGCGATAACAAAGTAGGCCCTTTCAGAAATACTCTAAGTAGTCCGCTGAAGCACCGAAAGCTACAACAATAATACGAGCAAAGTAAATTCATTCTAAAAAAGTGTGTTTCTGCTATGCCTTTTCTACTATGTACACATTTGGACAGCTGCAGAAAATGACTACGCAATTCTTTTAAAAGTATCCTTTTTTTCTATTGTTTACAGCTGGATTTCATTTTATTCTAACTTACAAAAAGTTACTTTTATTCTTTTCGAAATAGCTGTATATACACATACACATGCATAAAGGCTGTTCCATTTGACGTTAAATACAAAGAAGAAGAAGAAGAACAATGCAAAAAGAGACAGTGCAAGAATTACACTTAGAAACAAAAAAGAGAGATAATAGAGAATGGAAACAAAGGGAAGCTGATAGTGAAGTGAAGTGACTGACTGAATGCTGCAAGGAGTCACTGTGATTGTTAGTACCCACTTCCCTGCAGCATATAGTACATAATAATAATAATATAGATAGTCGTCTGCGTAAGTACTCCCATTCTCTGAGAAAATAGCAAGCTGGCCAAGCTATAAAAATGGTGAGTTTATAGTACCTATATAAAATATACATATATATTTCATTGCAAAATGGTGTTTGCTAAAAAAAAATATCCGGCTACTTTATAGTATCCATCTTTTATTTGGCGTTTGCCTTTCTTCTTTAAAAAATACAAATACCCGAGAAAAGGAAGAGAAGCATACGATATGATTTTAGTGTATAATTTATCTGCTGGAAATATCATCATAAAAAATTCGCTAAGCTGTAATGAAGTGAGCAGCTTTCACCAAATTTCTGTTTTAATAGAGTGTTATCCAACATTGCTATTTGTCACGTTACTACAGGATGTTGTATATTATTATTATATCTATTATAATCTAGGTAGGCATATAAGCACGCTCTTACAAACACAATATAATATTATCCAATCTATTGAGCCACCTCACTGTTCGTGGTGGGGGCAGTAGTAGCAGCAACAGCAGAAGCAGTAGCAGCGCAGTGCTATAACAATTCTTTAAATTATTCTTAGCTTGTTTGGAATTTGGGCTAGCGAATATATATTTTATATATTATATAGCAGCGCCAACAGAGAAAGTAGTAAACTAGGTGGCGGATGACAGAATGGAACAATAATAGTAAAAAGTGGTGATATTATGCAACTTTGTTGCAGAATATTTGGTAAATGTGTTATGAGTTTGTATTGTGTATTCTCCGAGTTGTTGTTGTAATGCACAAAGTTTTGCTCTTCTTTACTAATAAGGATTTCATACATGCAAATAAATTGCCGTTTTGTTTGTGTTTTATTAATACAAAGTACACAAATTATTGCACGGGTTACAGGAAAATGGTGCAAGTTTGAATTTAAGAGCTCCATTTCCACTGTGCGCACAGTTTTTGTTCCGAAAATGAATTCTTAAAATATGTATTTGTTGGAGTTATACTTTTCTATTCTTCCATTTTGTAATATGTCCCATAAAGTTGTGTGTACCTATTTATATATAAAAAATAAACTTTTACTCGAAACTCGCTGGCACTTGTACTACCACTCCCGTAAAAACAAACCAGTATGTATGAATTTCTCTGCGAAATCGTGCTTTATGCCAAAAAAAACCTAGGATAAACAGAGAGATAACGAAGGGAAAAGGGAGCGCAGTTAAACTCATAGGTTATTGGTATACGCACACCCTTTTCCAACTTTAAATCTATTCACAGTTTTCCTGGCCTAGCAAAATAATAAAATATATTGTTATGATTTCAAGTAGAAACAGTTGAACCTTTTCAAGTGGCATGGTTTTTGTTTTGTTGTTTTGGGACTTTGGGATGATGCTCTATACTTTTTCCTTTTCCTTGCCAATCAACAGAGCATCTCTCGTTATTGTAATGGAAATGAAGGCTCTATATACATATTCCATTGAATGAAAGTTTGTGTTGTGTGTGTAGAAATGTCACCTTTTGGGGATACATGTAATCAAGAGTGTATCGAGCAGACGTGCTACATTTCAAGCACAAACAACAAGCAGTATGTAGGTACCTACATACTTTGTTGAGAAAAAATATGATGCAAAATCTGCTCTATGATATGATACAACGTTTGCTGTTCATTTCTATTTCATACTAACGGCATAAATGTCGTATCTGTAATCCACAAGAGATGAAGAAGAGAAGAAAAAAACATTCTAATAAATGAATACGAAATTCAAACGTGGATGGTAGTTGTAAAGTTATGAAAGAGTCGTCGTGTAGGCGGGCTTATACTACTTAAGCAAGCATACCTTCAACATGGCACTTGAATTTCATCAAGTGTTTTTTTGCCACCCAAAATGCATGAGAGACGCATGTTCATCACATCAGCTCCACTCACTCAGTCTCTCTCTCTCCATCTTAATGTTGTTCTAGTCATTGAAAGACAGCTACTACTACTGGTGCGGCAAGCTCGCAAGCTCAAAAAAAAAACCCCTCGAAGGAGAAAGCAAATGCATATCTAGCAGAGAAGCTATATATGTGGTATAATATATTTCTGGGTAAGTCTGTATAATAATTTGCCCAAAAGGAAAGAAACGTGGGAGAAAGTAAAAGAAGAAGAAAGGGAATGAGTGAAAGTTGCTAGTTGAGTCCGCTGCCATTATATAAAATAGCCCCAACTACTACTACTGCTGCTTGTCATCATATGCTAGCTGGATGCTAGTAAATGTTTTTGAGAATTTCTGGAGATGCAATTGTGAAAGTTGGTGACAGACGGACAAAATCAGGGAGCATACGTTTCTACTCTATTACAACTTGAGATGAGGAGAAAGTAAGAAACTTGGTGATGATGGTGATCATCATCATCGTCATCACAAAAGACTGTAAAAAGTACAACTTGAAAAAGAACAGGGAGTAGAATGTGCTTTCTCTGTTCCTTTAACAAGAAAAAAAAGGGAAGAAAAAAAGATTTCTTTAGGCCAGGTTGCACTCCCTTTTTTCTGAGTGTGTACGTAAGTCTTTCTTGTGCACATTC
Organism: Zhuqinia jingwanae; assembly: GCA_027744095.1. Lineage (NCBI taxonomy): Eukaryota > Metazoa > Arthropoda > Collembola > Entomobryomorpha > Paronellidae > Zhuqinia > Zhuqinia jingwanae. The sequence continues at coordinate 25,429 of JAHZNC010001776.1, forward strand.
TTAAGCATAAAAACTAGCAAGTTTTCCATTTTGTAGTTTGAAAGTCGTTCTTTTGTTTTACACTCACACATATAGACCTATACATACTCTACGTGCTCTCATGTTTTTTTTTCTTTTCTGAGAACAACATGCGACACGACAACATTCAAAAAACTATTCGTCAGCTTAGTTTTTAGTAGCTGAGCACACGACAACAACAGAGAAAGAGAGAGTCACAGGTCTTATTGCAAAAGAATACGAGCATGGCATGTGTAACTGGGTATATGGTGGATAAGGTTGCTTTTTTTGGCTGACAATGGCCTGCTGCTTCTACTACTGGAGCTGGTGCAGTTTCTCGTGGTGGAAAAAGCACACACACATAGTGTAGCGACTAGTGAGCAGCCGTATTATTTTTTGAATGTACTTTTATTCTTTCTTCTTACCAACCAACGTGTCAGGTTACGCCATGCATGCATGTGTGTGTGTGTGTGTGTGTCTGTGTGCGTAGCAGAAACAAAGTGCGAGGGTATATACGTCTGTGCTAGTTTACTAGTTGAAGTTGTATGTATATTATGGATGAAGTAAAGTAGGAAGAAGGAAAGGAAGAGAGAGAGTGAGAGGGAGAAAGAAGAGAGCAAAAAGTAATCGATAAAAAGGAGTCTGTATATTATATGCACTTCTAACTCACATCACTTCACTTTCTCTCCTTTTTTTCGCCAACATTCTCTCGTTCTCCATTTCTGTGATTCAAGGATACTCAAGTGATGATGGTGGTGATGGTGAGGAGGAAGAGGAGGAGAAGAAGGAGAAGATGTTTTGCATTGGCATGTGTGTAGTTATATTATACGTGGTACGTGAGCTCCTTTCCGATTTTTTTCCCACCAGACTCACACTGTGTTGCTTGTTTTATTGCTTAAAATTCTAAACAAACTTGAAACTAATAGATACACAGGTGTACGAGGAGTTCACATAGATTTTAGCTTGTCTTTGGTTAAGGTTCACGTAACAAGAAGATATGGATTTCATACTAAGAAAATTCCAGCAATACAATCCACTAGACGATATTTGAGAAATCTGTCTGGTTCAAGTGGTTTCAAATATTTTTTTAAAGCTAAACGATATATCTCTATGCACATACACTCAAAAGCCAACAACATCCTTATATAACAATAACAATCACAACAAATTGGACCGGAGAATTGGAGAATAAATAAAGACACACAAAATAATGATGTCGCGCTCCATTTTACAAATGATTGGATACGATCTGATTGTATTGTGGACTATAAATCGTTTGTCTTTTGATAAAGCAGTTAAATTTTGCAGAAAGTCAATAATAAAGGATACTGTCAGTCACATCTGTGCACAAAAGCTGAAATGTTATTTCAAGCTATAAAAATTATATTTCTGTTTTTTGTATTACACGTATCATGTTGTAAATACATATGCCAATATCGCTAAATAAAATGGGTACGTAGGTATACATGCCATTACTGCACGCACATCGACTATACCCATTTGATTACCTTTTATGACCTATCAATTTCGTTTTGCAGAAAGCAAGATACGATCTATTTTAATATACGCCATCGTTTAATTTGATTTGTTTCTGTATTTTCCTTCTTTTAGTGCAACCCTGACAAACATGACGGATCATTGCTCATATAAAAATACATACATACATACGTGTACCTAGATAAGTGGGTATGTAATATCCTGCTGCAGCTGCTGTGCATGTGCAGAGCTCAAATGAACAACTAAACTAGTTTTTCCCCCAAACAGAAAAAAAAGTTTTCATAACATATTTATGTACAGATATATATGTACTTTACATAGGTAAACGGTAAACAAAGGAGCCATGAACTTTCATACCATTTAATATAAATACTCTTTCTGTATAGTACACTAATAATAACCAACATCTCAAATTATGTAAGGTTGAAGGGGCACACATGTGAAAACCTATTGTATTTTTTATAGGATGGCGAAAAAAATAAATATATATTAGCAATTTAGCAACTGCACAACTACATGTAAAAGTACTTGGCAAATTGGCAGCTTTCAACTTTTTTTTCAAATATTCGACAATACTTACTTATTATTTCTAACTATGGCTTTCTTCTTCCCTTCTATCCCATTTAGACGCATGCACATCCATTACGGAAAAAAGCGTAAATTGCCAGCAAAAGCAATTTTACCTTCTTTTCATACTTCAATAGAGATGCACTACAACACACAAAAAAAGTAGCTACAAAATCGAGAGAGAGAGAGAAGAAAAAAACTAAGCTAAACTAAAATATACACCTATATTCCTGTTAGCTCCTCCACATATACACCTCATATTATACTAGGTGTACACTGTACATACATCAAATCTATGTATACTTTATAAAACTTCTGTACTTTTTAGTACAGAATACATGTACCCATCATATTATGATACTATATCATATACATAATCTGAATGTATAGAAAAGAAAAGTTTTAAAACTTTTACTTTTTTTTTTGATAATTTAACTTTCTCCTTATTCTACTTTTTTTGCTTTCTCAAAACAACAGAGTTGTGTATGTGGAAGAAAAGGAGTGGGCGTATACACATATACAGCATGCTCAACAAAACTTAAAACATGATGATATAAATAAAAACTACTTGCACTATTTTCATCTATTATCTAACACAAAGTTTTTCATTTGCATTGGTGCTACTTCTACTGCTACAACCATTATTATTATTACCATTTTCTTTGCTCGTTCCCCTCATTTTTACGTATTCAAAAAATCCAATATAATATATTTTCTCAAATAGTTGAAAAATGGTAGTGAAGAAAAGTAAAAAAAAAAGAAGAAAACTGAAAGGAAACTTGAAAGTACAAAAATAATACAGAGATACATTTATTTGCAGAAAAAAAAGTTCAAATGGGTTGGGTTGTTGGCTTCCTTTTTTATAAGCTCTGCTTCTTCTGTTTTTTTTGGTACATTTATATTTGTATCGATGATTTTTCGCAGTATACTTGGTGTATAAAATATGTATGGCGTATGAAATTGGTGAGTCTACACATTTTTGAGTTTGTTGTATATATATATTTTTTTTAAAGCAGTGTTAGTTGAAAGTGAAGTCAGCAATGTAATATAGCAACGCACCCGAAAAAAACACAGAGAGAAAGAGACAAAATGGCTTTCCTTTATGTTTTATTTTTGCACACTGGTGTGTTCTTCTGCTACATATACAAATAAACTGTAAACTTGTGTAGGTATTTTTTTTTGTGTGCTCCTTTTTTCCATTGAATTCACATATATATATACCCTCAATTTTTATATATAATAATAATGGCAATAAAAATCGATTTTTATTCCGAAAATAAATACTCAACACGGCTGGTGTGTGTGTGTGTGTGTGTAACTACCACTGTCTCCATATTCCATTCACAATCAGTAAAAAGGGGGTAAAGTCTGTTAACTTTTTTTAGGTAGAGAAAAAAAGGGAGCTACCAACTATAAAAAGACATACATATTACATACATATGTTATGCCTATTTTTGATTGCATAATTTTTTGTACGGTATAACATCATGTACATGACGAACGACAGTAGGAGTCATTTACCAAAGCCAAGTCAAACCTTTTTTGCTTTCAACCTACACGTCATTTTTGCGTTTGTGTGTGTTGTTATATTTATGCAATACAGCGCAGAATGCAATACATATAAGTAGGCCTCCTATTCCCGTTTCATTGCCTAGTTGAAAGGAAGAAAAAAAGCAAACAGCAAAATACAGCAATAATAATAATAATATCTTCGTGTTTATGTACATATGTGTGTGTGTAAAAAAAAGTTGTGAGTTGACTGAATCAGTATATATGGCAGTTTTCATATCATAGAATATTTTGTGGCATGCTTTTTTGATATTATTCGAGCTCAGTGCTCACAGTTGAAAAAGAAAAAGGAGAAAGTGAAAGGACTGCTACTATACTCTCTCTGGCTTAGATTGGGAGTAAAAACTCTATCCATTTCAACATCATCTGAGCAAACAAATAAGCTTTCTCTCTCTTTTTTGTACACATTATTTAAGCGTATATAAAAATATGAAAGTTGTACACAAAAAAAGTACCGGACATGAATACCTATATAATATATTTTACTTTATGAATTTTATATGCTTGTTTAATGTGAAATTTATATTCTATTTATATGTAAAAGCTTATGTCAGTTCACTGCTTTTTCTGGCATAACAAAAAATATGGTATGATAAATAAAAAAACTAGGGTACATGTTTTTTGTAACTCACAAGCTTTTTTGTTGTAATCTACATATACATGATATATGTATAAAGTATACATTTTTATAAAGAGGAGGGAAAAATATTAAAGTTAATTTCAATTGGTGGATATATACCTACCTATTACACAAAAAAGGAACAAAGAATTTAGGAGTTGTTTTGATATGGATAATGTGTGTGTTGTTTGTGTGTATGTGTGTACACACGCCATATGTAGTACTTGTACATTTTCAAACATATATATTATTTAATATCTATATTTCGTATTTTTTGCCATATTTGGGACGGAGAAAAAAAAACCAAAAATAAATAAAATGTCAGATCTTTATTTCCTTTTGCAATTTAACTTTGAGTAATAGGTTGTGTCGTGATGTGGGCCTGCTGGTTGATACCATTTTGATGTTGGCAATATGGCAATATTAATGTTGATGAGAGTAAATTATATACCCTACATAACATGCACAATATGTGGAATGCAAACAAACACAAAAAAATAAGACGACTCCTTCTTAGGTACGCATACGAAAATAGTACATAACACACAACACACACACATATAAATGCGCATACTTTATTTAAAAAAATTTCTGTCTTTAAAATTTGTAGCAACACTTATAAGCATATACCTAAACACATATTCTGTATTACCAAAATATTTTATAATAAATATAAAGGTTTTTTGTGTATACTCAGAGGCTAACAAAACTTGTAATTTTTTTTACCCTACAAAACAACATGTCAAAAGCTCACAAATATATGTTGTAAAACAGCAGTCATGTTCTCAACAGGCTGAATTTTTTTTATGTTGACTGTATTTTATGATTGGTTGCACAAGATAGCATAGAGTATAGGTTAGTTGGGAATTTGTTATTTCATATTTTGCGTGAGCTCCATATCCTCCATCATCATTGTTCCCATAAATATATGCAAGCCCCAACAAAATACAAACACAAACTGGCATTAACTAGTCCTGCAAAAAATATGTTTAAAAAGAAAAAAAAAAGCAAGTTTCCAGCTGAGCCAAATGAGAGGGGTAAAAACAAAGTGTTAGATTGCATGAGAATTCTAAGACTGTATAATATGCCAAGTCAAACTATATGGATCATGCCATGAATAAAAAAAAATGTTTAAAAAGTAAAAAAAAAACTAACCAAGAAGGCAACAATCAACAAAATAACATCATTATAGAGTACTGTTGTACAAACAGTTCAAATATATTAATAGTGTGGGCTAACCACCACAAATATTAGCAGCGTTGTCATTATCTGTATACACTTTTTGCTGTTTGCATTTTCATTTTCATGGCAAAAACAACAAAAAGCTAGTAAAAATACTTGATTTTCCAACGGAAGATTCTAAAACGTGTATTTATAATAATGGTAGTAATAATGTTGGTTTAATGGGTTCAAATTGGAATGAAATAGATTGCATGTGATACAATATATAAGCTATATATTTTATTGTCGATTTAGAAGTAGACGTTTTCCACATTTTATGTGTCTGCCTTTTTTTTAACCTGTATTTATATATGTAAATACAAGAACCATTTTGTTGCCAGTTTTTATCTGGATTACCATCTATTTACTTATTGATCATATGACTAGGCAATATATGATACTGTTGCTAAAACAAAAAGGTTTTACTTGTACACACATGTGTGTATAAATGTGAGTGACCTCACATAAAATACCAATTTTTCAGACATTAAAAAAATACAACTTTTAACCTTGATTGTGTTTTATGTTGAACAAATGCCATTATGGCGCTTTGTTTAATTGGTGGTAAATTACCTCTGGTAATACAATGAAATGTAGTCGTAATATTGAAAATTGGATGTAGTATATCAAAGCAACAGTTTTTGATAGGCACAATTATTTTTTGTAGTTTTTTTTGTTACTGCAGTTCGATAAATATTGGATTGTTGGTTTGGATTCTATAACCTGCTATACACATATGCACTTATTTTGCTTTTTGAAGCAATTTTTTTTGGGGACAAAATATTTTTTTCTTACTTTTTGTCCTTTTTTTTCTCGTATATAATAATGACTTTCTCTTTTGATCGTTATGACCGCTCCGAGAAAATACTACGCTTTGTGCTCATTTTGTTACCTAATCAATACATTTTTGCACCAAGAAGGGTAATAAAAGTCGAATAATGGTGCTTGAGTCATGTACAGCAGTAAATATAAAGCACCACATAGCAGACCACGTGTGGTTTTTATTCTACAAGCCAGCAGTCTAAATATATGTATGCCTATGCCTATATATGCACAAAAAAATGTTTATACATGGTAGGTATATAAAGTTTTGTGTGTGTGTGTGTGCTACGTTATTATGTCAGAGGCGCGCAACGACAAAAAAAAAGTAGAATAAAGTTACAAACTGTTACAATAAACGTTCATTTTTTTTTCGCAACTTTTCATGTAACAAAACGCGCCGCCACGCATACCTATACAGACATATTATATACCTACCCATACCACATCACAACTGTGTCAGTTTTCCAAAATGGGAAAAAGCAAAAAGGACACCGTGTGTGTTTCGGGTTTCGGTCCCACTTTGCTGTGTTTTTTTTTCAGCGAAATGAGAAGAGAGAAGAGAGAGAACTCACGTTGAGAGTTGTCTCTTGTTTTGTCGACATTATTAGAGTTTATTCACTCCACCAAATTTGGAATAAATTCATAACGCATACACCCACATACATGACAAAATAATTTCTGAGCTGTAGTGAAACACTTGCGCTATATATTTTACTGCTTTTCTCTTTGAGAAAAGTAACAGGGTTTATTAGCATCATTGTATGAAGGCTATTAGGCTATTCTCATCATCATCATTTATACATTTTATGTACGTAGGCATGTATACGAGTTTTTCCTCTTATAGAACTTGTTATTTCTCCGGGTTTTTGTGGTGTGGTGATGTTAATGGCATTACAACAAGCATTATGAATGGTAGTAAAAAGTTGTCAGAAATCACGTTGATGAAATTGCTGTGTTTTGTTATATAATCTGCAACACATACAATATCAACTCACTCACTCTCAGCTTCCATATCTACTACTCCATGAAAAATGCGATGGGAATCCTGGAGCACAGTTATTATTACAGTTTCCCTCTAGCATATTATCGTTGAGAATTGAGTATATCAGAAAATATAGTGCCGGTTAGGGAAAAACCGCATCCCATCATAATCATCAACGAAAATCCTGAATGACATTGACACAGCCACGAAAAAGCCATGAAGCCTTGTGCACTGCACACAATTTTATTACTATGTGCACCCTTTATACTTCTCCCTTTTATATACCCAGGGTCTATATATAATTTGGACTTCTACATAGGTATAATATTGTGCTCCAACTTAATTCATCTATCCATCTTTGTATATTCCCAAAAAAGAGAAAGGGGATCTGTCTAGTTATGTCAAGAAGAAAAAGGGCTTATATAACACGTATACCTAATATTCCTCTACTACGCCAGTAATAATAATAACGTGCCTGGTATAATAATAATACTGCATTCTCCATTTATCCAAAATTGTATGCTGTTCAACTTGTGTACAACTTATTGAATTGACTTTCCAGGATTAGGTATAATATACTTTCATGTATCACTACACACCGCACCAGGAAGGACGGATTCCCCCCCAACCAAAAAACCAGCTCAAAAACAACAAATGTACACGACGACGCTTAGAAAATGTTTATTTTTGACGCGTCGCGTAATAGATGTAAAGGAACACACAGGAATAGGTTGTCGTAGTAATTTTGATCCTGATGATGATTATGTGTCCTACTCTGCTGATGGGATGCTGCTTATTGAGCTTTATACATTTATAATGTAACATCAGACACCACAAAATACATGTACTGCAGTCATAGTAATAATGATCATCATAATTCCTTTACACTCATAATACGTTACTTGTACACAATATGTGTATATTCTACAAAAAACCATTTTATTTAACCTGTCACCAATGGAACAAATCCAAACCCAAAATCCAGCCCCCTTCGCTTACATACACTTTGATAAAGATGACATTACGTAATGTCCTGTTTTTTTCTCTTCATCCTTTTTTTGTCATCTTTGCTCTCATCCATATTATATCGCCAAGAAAATGATGCAACCATGGCAGTTATGGTTGTTTAGTAAACTTGGCTTACATATTATATATTTTCCTTTAAGTTTTTATTGACGCTTTAAAACTTTTTTTTTTTTTTTTTTTTTAAAAAGTCGTGTTTGGTGTTTCTCGTTAGGGAACAACAGATATCCACACCCGTGTAAAAATACATTGAATTTTCCAATAATGTTTACTCACACTATAGCATCTAGTGTGAACTCTCTCCTTGAAAAAATAAAAAGAACCGAATTGTTCTGTCTGTTCGTGCTCCAGTAAGCATACAGCTTTTGCTCTCCCTCTCTCATGCATACCCATAGTACCTACCTATACTGCATCCCCTTTATATATATACCCATCAACGACAATAATATCTGTATATCCCTCTATATTAGTTTTTGCTTTCTCCTCCTCCTCCTCATATTATACATATTCCCGTAAATACTTACATATGTGACGTGACGGCTGGTTGCTTTTCGCTTCGTTGGTGATGATCATGATGATCCGTAGGAAAAGTTTTCGAATAATCTAATATTAGTATGTAATGTAATGTAGTATTCCCCTAGGAAAAGTTCAACATTATTTTCAAACTACGCTAAAGTTTAGACTTTATATATATTGTCGTCATCTAATATCCGTCCACTTACATCCCTATTTGTATGAATAGATATTATTATTATTATGCATATAATATCTTCACAATCCTATCCACCAAGCAGATCTTCTTCCTTTCTCTCTACTCTTCTCTCTCTCTCTCTGTTATACCGTCACCGACGGTTTTGTGCAACGCCACAAAAAGAAAGAGAGAGAAATTTGATGATGATAATGACTATGACGGGGATGCTCTTGCTCCCTGGCTTTTCTACAAACTTAGGTAGTTATATCCTTATATAATAAAACGGGGGTTTATCAGACAGAAATATATGTATTCCTATATGTATAAATTTCCAATTCTTAAAATAAAACTTGTCTTGTAGTAATACTCGCGCAAAGAGAGTAAAGAGTAATATTATTTAGCAGTAAGTATGCAACTTGTTCCGACTTTTCGATTATTACTTTTGGTGAACTAGAAGGGTTTCTCTTTGGCTGATAGTCTGTTGTGTTGTGTAACAAACAAAAAGGTGCACATGCTGAGATGGCCTTAATATGCACATATTTTTCAAATGAAGAAAGACGGAAAATCCCCTGTACACAAACCAGTATTAAGTATTCTTCTTGTTCTCTCTTTTTCCCTCTTTCACCGTCTTCCCTTCTTCTTCTTCTTGTTAGACTACTACTTCTATGCACACTTTAGTATGCGTTGTTGTGCTGCATCTAACAACAACAATAAAAAACACTAATAATTTGGGATTTAGAATGCACTGCATGAAACTCAGATGCCCGTGGCTGCCTGCAATTAAGCCAAAGCCAGATAATGACGCTGAAAATCGTGCCGAGCTGACATATAGAAATATACAACATACAGTGGTTATGGCTTGTTGTCTGAATTATGCATGCATAATACACACACACACACACAGGCTGTCGGTAGGTATAATAAATATTATGTCTGTAAAGTGTGTACTATTATTAGAACAGTTTTTTGCCTGACCGTCCGCTGCATTTTATAATATGAAGCTATAGATGTTCTTTCTTTTTGCTGCCAGTTATTATAGGACAGCTGGATAGACACATATATACATATATAATAACAATGATGATGAAAACACAATGGAGAAAATGTCTTTTCTTTCCAAGAAGAGAAAAGAGGGGAGAAAATTAAAACATTATGTAAAATAGCAGAAAAAGAGGGAAAATAAAGTAGTGACAGAAACAACAGCGGCACCATTATAATACTCGCAACTTGTTCTATTTTTCTCCAGTGTGCGTAGTAGCTGCAGTCTCCCTTCAACCTTCACTTTTGGAAGCTCAACTTTTTAGCTGTGTGAAGACAGCTTAACTAATACTACTAATAAGCATATATATTTTCCACTACGTGTGGTTTTCTTTGACATGGAAAATTGCACAAATAAATGCCCATAATAATGTCCACACTACTGCACACGTGGACATATTTTTTCAAATTTGTCCATTTTTTTTTGGTATTGTGCGCAGTACGTACTTAATGTAATGAACAGCTACCATGAAATATATTATGTACCTATGTCTCTTTTAAAGTAAGGGTTGGTTGTGGGTTGGTACAATAATCATTAAAAATGATTTTTTTTAAATACTAAAGCAAGTGACACATAAGTAAACAGAAAAGGGAGCTCCAATATGTTTCACAAACTTTACAAACGTTGCGTGTGTCACCCACACTTGAAATTAAAAATTCAAACGCAGCCTACATAGATAATCGATATTGCAGCAGTGTTTTTGTGCGGCTGACGTTGCAAATGAAAAAAAAAGTTCATTGATCCATAGTTAGTTTGAGCAGTTCATTTACTTACACTATACATACTAAAAAACTATACCTAGCTGTGCGCCATTACCATTTGCTTGAATAATATTGCATTGTAGTGAAAGCTTCAAAAAATCTTTCCCTGATTCCTATACTTTTTACTTTATTACTCATCAAGGAGAACCGTAAAAATCCACAGAATACTTTCATATTACTTTTCACAACAAAAATCCGTACATCGTATTCGTATTTTTTCTCGCATGTAAAAAAATGATAAAGATAGCGTAAAAAAGCGTTTCTTTTGTTTTATGCACACGTACATTAATAATGAATAATGATATTATGACATTCGTTTGGCGTTCCCATCATATTTGTCAAATCATTTGTGGTGTTTCGTCTATTTAAGCTTTGGCATGTAATGCTAAATATTTAAAGCACAATTTCTGTATACAGTTTACTTCATGCTGCCTGAGTAATAGTTTAAAAAAATGGCACAGCACGTGGCAAGTAGTAAAATAACTCATCTCAATTTTTCCATCATTTTCTTGATTATTGCTGTCACCATCATCAGCGCCGTCATCGTCATATCATAAAAACAATCTACAAAAAAATACAAGAAACCCGAGTCACACTACTTCTTATATTCTCTCTCTTTATTCCCTTTTCTCCTTTTTTTATTGTCACGAAATGCAAAAAAAGACATGTCACTTGTACAAACTCTCTCATATATATGATTATATTCCTATTTTTGTGGTTTTTCCTCTCTATTAACAGCCAACATTCAGCATGCAAACTCTTTTTTCCCTCTCGCGTATATTTACATTGCATGCGTACTGTTCACATTCACATCATATTACACCATTAGTCTTTGAGTCGTAAAAGCCATTTTATTTTTCGTCACTTGTCGACTATGCTTACTCGTCATATATTTGAATGTAGGAAAGCCAGAAAAAACGGCAATTTTCACGAAATTACTCATATCTTACTACGATCTACATCACGTCTATTTGTTTTACCCCATTTTCTTACTTTTTTTTTGTGAAAAATTGAGCGAGTGAAATGGCGACGGGCAAATACGAAGCAGCTGACTTTTGTTTTTTACAACTGCAATTTTTTCAGCTTCATCACCATCATCATCATCAACAGCAGCAATGCTGACTGAGTTGAGTTGACTGGCTACATTTTTTTACAACTTTTTAGTGGTTGGTTGGTTGGCGGTGGTGGTGGTGTTGGCGTAAGAGACCAACACAATTTGTAAGGATTTTCTTCGTGCGTCGTGCGTATATTTACTGACTACCGCACTGACAATTTAACTCTTTTTTTCTTCTTTTTCCCCCCTGTCCCCATTTCTAGTCGTCATCTTTCAAGTCACAAAATTCTCCCAGGCAGTCAAGTCCACAGTTCTATTGTCTGTATTATAATTTTTTTTATTAGGGACTGAACAAAAATAATCCTATGATTTATTGAACCTGATATATGAGAAGATAGTTCAAACAGAAAAAAAGGACGAAAAGAAAATAATAATAATAAAGTATGAAGGGTGAAGAGTTATATATAAAATCCTTTTAAAAACCTTTACGGTTTTCTCCAGCAGCAGAAGCAGCAGCATAGCATTCACACAGTGGTAGTTTATTTTGGGAGGATGATTCCAGGATATATGAACAAGTTCTGCACTACTTTCTTTTCTACTTCATTTTTTTCAGGATGATGATGTAAGCTTTGTTTTGTGTGAGTATATTTTCTTGCAATGAAGTTGATGAAAGTGATGAGATGAGGAAGGTTTACATAGTAGATGAAAAGATCCACACAAATTTTTTTTTTGAAAGCATTTTATTTTTCTCTGATAAAACGCAAGACTTTATTTCAGTTATTTCAAAGAAAGCATATATTTTTTACTCAATGGACCTAGAAACCATAATATCGAAAATGAAATGGTTTTCAGAAAAGTTCAAGGCATACGAAAAGTTTCATTATTTTGTGATACGCACTCTTTTGAGTACGTATTATTTTTTTTTTTTTTAAAGTTCAAAAGTTTTAGATGAGCAGAATGAGATTTTACTACTGTGGGACTTTTAATGTGAGATATGTACTACTAGACGTTAATCTTATTTTACGATTAGAAGTGTCATTAATTTTTTTAAGCTCAAGTGCGCTAGACTACTATATTTATTTTTCCGGAGTTTGCTTGTCTTATAAAAAAAAGCAGCACTGTATAGTACATGCTTTAGATATACATACTTATGATATAACCAACGTCATCATTTTTTTCCGCAGTGGAATATCCTGAATCAGAAACATTCAACTTATGTATATATCATGGCAGCTTTAAAGCAGCACGTTAATATTGATAGAACATTATCAACTTAAAATGCATGTATATTTGTGTATATATTACTTATAAATATATTAAATTAAATTTTTAGACAAGCGTTGGGGGAACAATGCTCACGTTTTTATATATGTAGAGCTGCTTTATAATAATAATAAAAAATCTCCTCATCTTTCTATCCCAAGCAATTAATTTTCCAAAAGTCAACTTTTGTATCTCCCTTTGCAACCCCTCTCTCTCTCTCTCTCTCTTCCTTTTTTTCCTTTCACATTCCGAGATAAATATGTATATTCCATTTCGTGCTTGTTCCATAATGAGAGGGGGGCAGAAACTAAACATGAACAAAAAACATAATGCAGAAAATAAACTTTCATTGCATCTGCCTAAAATGTGCATTGTGCACACAAAGTTGTTAACTAAAATCACACCATTAATTTTTATGTACTAGGGTCAAGTATACTATTATATGATGCTATGCTTTTTAAATGAATAAATGAAGCGGGAAACAGGAAAATGTAGTAGGAGTAGTAGTAGTAGTGTATAACTAACAATATTAGAGAGTAATTTCAACTGCATTATCCTATTCAAAAGAAGAAACCGGGTATTCCCTACAGCGTACTATCATGGATAGAAGTTGTAAAAGTGTGTATGGGATAGAGAGAAAAATACGGAGGTAACAAAATATAGTGTGTATGCATGGTTGAGATAGAGATGTGTTGTTTATGTTGCTCGTTGTTATTTTCACGGCTGCAATGTTCTTTCCGTTCTTTGTTCAGCTAAAAAAGGTAGTAAAATTGTATGGGATATGGATTTTGGAGAAAAGAAATAAGATCCTTATCTGTGTGTTGCCTTTTGTATTATGCAAACCAACCAGACATAATGCAATAGAATCCACATTACATTTGCCCTCTGTGAATTTGGAATTACTTTTTGATGTGATTCCTCTCGTTTTCTATGCACTTTGAATACTATTTACATTGCATTTCGCACCACATTCACGAGATCCAAGAGGAAATGCATTTTACACAACGGACGGGTTTTCATGATGGCATATATATTTATATAACTGGTAAAAAAACATGAAAACATTCTACACACGTTGGTTCAACAACATGATCGCATCCGTGGTGCTATAAAATATCATTCCCTGCTGCTGTATATATATTCATTCATTCGTTTTTCAAGATATCTGATATGCATAGAAAAGGAGATCAAATTGGGAGAGAGAAAGAGCGAGAGAGTGTGGGATCTTTCTGGGAAACGTGTATCGAGAGAATCGTAAAATGTGCATGGATTTTATATCCTGATCATGTACAAAATGAAGTACTCAAGTACTCTTTTCTTGCTTGTGCTTTCACTTATTCACTTTGGGATGACAGGAGATATAAGGAGGGGCTATATAAGGTGATGTGGTGTGATACGGGCATGGCGATAAAGTTATTGTGCCTTTGCATGTTATTATTATTATTACTGCAGTGTTTCCAGTTTCCACTGTGATCATATGAATGACGGTGGTGGGGATGATGATGCCATGCCATGTTGAAGTGTTGATTTATCTGTAAGGAGAGATACTCAAAACTTCAAATGTAACGACGTGCATATGAAAAACAGCAGGTTAATACAAAATGCAGCTACCAGCGTAAAATATTTATGTTAGATTTTTAAAAAACATTCATATTTAACATAAACATGCATTAGTATTGGCATATCTACCCACGTACTATTATTACTCCATCTGCAGATAAACTTGTGTGTAGGTTGCACATCTATAAACTAATTTTCCCGTGAAAGATTTGAATTACACAAACTGTGTAGGCGAGTTTCATGTTTGCAATACTGTTAGAGTGTTAATTACATTTTTAGCTTGCACAATGGACGGAGGTAGTATTTCACCTTCGGGACCGAAGAAGAAAACACTTTCTCTTCATTCACATATACCCACGTTCTAAACCATTTATATATTATTAGTGTAGTAGTATGTATGCAGTGTTTATATATTTAGTTGTCACAGACATAAAAAACAATATACATACGGGACTGGTCTTCTAGCTTTCCTCACCGAATTTTATAAAGTGGATATTTGTATTCTGTATGTGACTACGAGTAGTACGAGTTTTTTTTTTGAATGTTAGCATGTATGTTATAAAGAGATAGAAAAAGCGAAAGCCAGCTGTGTCAGTTCACATCAGATCCAATAAAACGTCTGTCTCTTTTCCTTTTCCATTTACTTGAACGTTCACTCACTCACCGTATTTTTTTTTTGGCAAATACTACATGGAACATTCCAAAAACTTCATATTGTATGCAATATGCAATATCCCATCCAACGGTAAAAATGGAGTGACTGTGTGAATGTGGATAATATACCTATCCACATGCATACTACATCCTACCATAGTGTAAAAGTACTTTCTTTTAGTTCAAATATTATGTCATCTGCTTCGCCATATTATGTACTAGCAAAAAAGTATTATCATCCCACATATAATATATATGTATAGAGCAGAATGAAAAACACAGAGCTAGAAAGCAATCCAATAAAATACTCTTGCTCTGGCAAGAGCATCATTGCCACCACCACCACCAGCAACACCAGACCAGCATCATCAAATGAGAAGGGATGTATATCAAGAATAGAAAAGGACAAAAAAAAGACGAAAAATACGAATGAGCTTTCACTCCATCATCTTGTTCTCTGCGTTATTTGTGACGATGCGATGGTGAAGAAGAATGAAAGTGGTGAAAGCGGATGCAGATGCCAGCAGACAAGAGAAAGAAAGAGAGAGAGACAAAAAAAGAATAAGGAAGTACGTGTGAGTACAGCTGCCTATCGATATCTATGAATGCATACATACATAATGTATAGCTCGTAGTAACACAGCTTAAATACGAAATTCAGACTTATGGATGTGTAGAGAAAACGAGAAAAAAAAACAGAAAGTAAAAATAGTCGCTAGGATGTTCACTATAAATGTTGGCTTGGCACATAAAGAGATGCCACTTCGGATGCTCTAGTAGCGGACGGATAGACTGTGAGGTAATAGGAGTAATAGTGTGCGCCTTGTCACACAGTTTGATGATCATGAGATGATGCTGTTGCTGCTACTCCTGTGTAGGTTGTATACCTATATGTCTCTGCGTCTTAAGTTCCCTTTTTTACGGGATATAAACATAGGTACCTACCTACCTAAGTCTGAGATGGTGAGCTCTGCTTACTCACAAAAGCTCAAGTCGTGTAGTTAAACCCATGTACTATTCTTTCATGAAAGGTTCATGCTAGTTCATACCTTGTACATATATATATGGAAACGGGCATTGCTCCCAACTTTATTCATGCAAAAGGTTAAGGTGCTACTTTTACAATGCTTTCTTATTTGCTATTTAGACCATTTGTTCCTGTTGTCTTAAAGCTGGCAGAAGTGTTGACTGAGTTGAAAAATAATAATAAAATATCGAATGAAATTCGGTACAAATGTAAAATGGCAAGGGTTGTTGATACACCTACAATAATGGCAGGTTACATATTTACTGGTCATCTCTACTTAAACAAATGGAGTTATAAAAAAGGAATAAAATTCATATACTGCAAAACAGCCTTACTATCTATTTTAAGATTTAAAATAATACTTTTACTTACGTTTTGTCCAGAACCAGAGCAGTCACCAACCATCACCTAAACAGGCTGTCACAGCCGGGTTTTAGTTGGACACATGAAATAAAACATTTGTGTTCGTAAGAAAACCAAAGAAAGTTCTATCAGGGGCATGCCCCCTTTATTACAGGAAGAGTCAGTGGAGTATATTTTATTAAGCATGGTATTAGGCGGGCCATGTGCATGTCTAGTTGCTTGTATGATGCGAGCGGCAATGCCTTTTCATAAATGTAGGTATGTACGTGTCATGTAAGTGCACATAATATTTTTATTAGTGTTGGTCGGAATGTTTTTGTATGTAAATAGTTCATACAACACTCTTTCTTTTTAACTTTATATCCTCCTTTACTCACCCTCTTTATGTGTAATCATAAAATAACCAAGCAAGATTTTCTTGAACAAGTGCTAATAATAAAAACCGAGATTTTTTTATGAAAATATAAAAATAACCAGGTACTTTGCCCCCAGAATATTCCACAACATTTGCAACAGCTCATTATTGCTATTGCTACACATTCAAGTGACATAAGAATACTTTTACAGCACACGGCTTCCTACAGGCATCCACCTTATGTATGTATAAGATCCTAGAAATCAACCAGATAGTAAGATCAAGCTGAACGACATGCAGCCGCTGATAGAAAATATACATACCTAATACGGTTGGCTACCTATGTATCTATAAACATGCATTGTATGTGTACGTGTGTATGTATTTACCAAGCAAGTTTGGTGTGGGTTTTTGATGTCATCCTTTTTCCTGCTTCTCGGTGGTGATCATGATCATGATCATGTTCACAATTTGAGTTTGAGAGGACACGACGATGCTCTCTCTCTCTCTCCTGTTTCACATCACATCACACCAAGCCCACATAGAGTAACCAAAACCAAACTAGCAAGCTTATTCGATGTGTGTGTGTGTGCATACTCTTGGATGTAGCCAGCTTATTATTACTCCAGCTTGATTTTGGCTTTCTTTTGCTTCGATGCTGTCGCTGAGGCAGGAACAATGATGATTATGAGACCATGCATACTATCCCTTCTCTTTGTGTAGTTAAACTACACAATAAGTTCTCATTTCGTCTCTCTGAAAGCCTATATACATTTTCCGCATATACAGATATATTTAATATTTGCAGAGATATATAAGGTGTATTCATACTTGATGATATAATATTTAAGAGAGACGATCATGATGATCATGGTGACTACAGAGGAATTTTGCCTTTTTCATATCCGTACTAAGCAAACAAGAGGGGGTATGTGCGTAGTATAAATACAAAGCAGCGATATGGTGTATGGCGACGATGAAGGTTGTCGGTCGGTAATCCTGTGACGATGCCGCTGTTAATTGATGTTGGCTCTGTTGGAACAATGCCCGTTGCGGATGTTACCGCTACCCACCAGCATCAGCAGCCGAATCAGCAGCTCTTTGGTTCTAACTAAGTGTTGTAGTGTGTGTGTGTGTACTGCTGCATCTACAAGAATGTAGAGAAAGCAAAATGACAAAGTAAAGCTGTACAAAAGGGATATCTTTTCTTTGGTGTATATTCATGTATATAAAAGCTTTTATTACACAGTCGATACACTCTACTACTCACAATTTTCTTTCTTGGTTTACATAGACCTCGATATATACAAAAAAATCTGTGGTTCTCTGCAAAATACTAACAGAAACACGTATGCATAGTTGTATATTTTGAACCAAGCAAAACACGACACATTCGACTCGTCGTAGTAGTGATGATGATGATGATGATGAGGCTCTACTTTCATTCGTTGTCTTTTGTTGCTGTTTCACTGTATTCAGTCGTTCACATCCATTTATTTTTGCTCACCGTTGCACATATCGCATCAGGTATGCGTACATAGATATAAAACGTACATAACATGTACATATTATGTTACACATATTCAGCCAACCACCCATCCACTTGCAAATACTCTAACGAAACCATCTCTAACCAAACCACACACACGAGTTTACAGTTGAATGAAAAATTTAGCAACTGATGATGATCTGTGTTTTAAGTATCGACTCTGATAGTACGCTGATGATCAAATTCAAGTTTTGCAAGTGCTCCTAGGCGTATACACATACCTTCATATATGTAGTAGATATATGACTTCCTTTAGCCCGCTTCATTGCTTCCCACTTCATTTCCCCTTTCTCTCCGAAACCAGTTCAGACATTCATTTACAATCCAACTCCATTGTTTTAGCCCGTTGAAAGAGAAATGGTAAATGAAGCTATTCAGAGGATTTTATGTGCGCGCTTATTTAGATAGGTATTCGTACACATTGTTGCATAAAACCTTCCTTCTATTATTCAATCCATCTGCATCAGTACCAAAAACCATACCGTTTATTCGTTGTACATATTAAAACCACTTCATGCTTGCAATTCAGCTCATCTGTAATGATGACGATGACGTGGGTGAAAGCAAAACACATTATCAACTACATTTTACCCCATTTGTTTACAAGTTCACAATCTACGCATTCATTTATGTAAATGAGTAAAACTATCGTGATCATCATCACCCAAAACGCAAAAACGAACACATACACACATATAAATAGATACTTTCTCTCCCATCAGTTCTACTTTATTCCCTGGTGCTATTCTACTTTATAATGTGAGAGTTGTAATAGTAATAATAACGATGGAATTTATTCAAATCCTTCTTTCCTTACATTCAAGTCAATTTCGAAGCAGTCAACTGCAAGATTACATGCTTGCACACACACCACACACACAGACGGAATAATATGTAAATACATAATAAAATGTACGCTATCCGTTTTTGAACAATAAGCTTGAGAGAGAGCCAGATACAAGAGGCATATAATAATATACACATCCCTCCTCTCCACTCACCACTTTTCTACTTGCTGATCATCGATGCTTATCATCAGTAACAACTGAGCTTATCATCGAAGAATACAATAGCAGTGAAGTACGAGGACACTATACATGAACTCTTTGCTGCACATCAAACAACATTATTCAGCACATGGTGAAAATATCAAAATGCCTCTGAGAGCAACATGGTATGCATAATAATATAATACTGCAAAGGCAGCAAAATGAATGTTGTCTGTAATCGGACAAAACAGAATATTGTTATGCATACCAATAAACGATCTAGCCACATCATTCTTTGCTCTCCCTTTTCTCTTTATCTTTACTTCAATATACTTGGAAAAGTTGGGAAAGAGACAGTGAATACTGATGATGATGATCGTGGTGGTGGTGGCGGTGTTGAGCTGATGTTTCTACTGCGGTGATGGCGATGCTGATGATGATCATTTATGGTAATAGTGTTTCCTTCACACACACAAGCTCGTTTCCTTTTTCTGATAATATGATGCTAGGTCATACATAAAAACATTTCTGCGGATTCCTTTGTTTTTGTGAGTTTTTTACAAAAAAAAATCTAGTTTGTTGTTGTTGTTGATGTAGTGCAGTGAATTAGGAGAAAGTTTAAAGTGAAGCAACTACTGATGGGCTTTCTCATAATGCAAATGTGGGCATATCATTAAAACTTGCGGCATAAAAAAAGGCACAACAAGAGCCTCACTTTAGTCTACAAATTTAATGGCTAGGATATAATAATGAAAATGGAATATAGTTTCCGGCTTTCTCCAGGATTACTTTGGCAGAGAGAGCGAAGTAATAAACTGAAACTGCAATGCCAAAGATTCCATCAAATCAACAATCAAACAGAAGTTCAGTATTACCATACTTGTTGGCTGAGGAATGGAATTTGAGATAGAGTAAAACAAGATAAACGTTTGCTGTTAGGCCGGATGAGGCATATGGATAATATTGTTTTGGAACGAGTTGCACACAAGTAACTACATATTTTCCATACAATATGCTTGTTGTACTTACCTTTCTGGTAAAATATTATGCAATGTAATAAGTAAAAAAAACACACAGATAAGAGTGAACAGATTGCAGGGAAAATGGAGAGCAGCAGAACAAAAGTGTGGTCATTGCCTCCAGCAAAGCTGGAAAAGAGCAAAATGATGGAATGAAAGCATTCAAGTGAATGCATACATGAGTGGCTTGATAGTCAAAACGCTTCTGGGAGTTATCTTCACACAAAATATATTTAATGATGTATTTATAATGTTTGTTATAGCTTCTGTATAGGATATGATACAAATATGTACGTTAAATATAAGTAGGTTTGGTGGTATTTTTAGCAATAAATGTTTACTATCTTGCCTTTTCCTTCCTCTCACTTTTGTATACTACAAAAACGTGAGTGAGAGAAGGAGAAAAAAAATGAATGAAATGCGTATGGGTTTTTGCTATAATTTTCACTTCAGTGAGCGCACATACAAAAAAAAGCGTGCAGAATGCCACTCTTGTTGATGCTACAGGCTTGTATACCTACACACTGCAATGAACAGCCAAAAAAAGACAAAAAAACATTAAAAGAGATTTTTCTGTACATGATGAAACAAATACTCAAAAAAAGGTTACACTTTTTTGGCTGCACGTTTTTTTTTATAAAACGTAAAAACAAGTAGTAGCTATTTTGGAATAACGACAAAGAGAAAAACAACAGGCAAGCGGAAAATGGAATTCGCGCCATAATAGACAGATTATATTATAATGGTTGTACACACAAGAGGGTTATATGCATATATAGTGAAAAATGTGAGAATATGCGTGTATTTTCAAACATAGATGTTCATTTTCCTTTAGTTGCTATACAAGTGCCGCTACTACTACTACTACCACCACCACCACTAGCAACCAGCACAGCCAGAAAAAAAATCTATTTTTCTCTCGACTTCGTGCCAGTAAAGGAGAATGAAAAGGGGTTTGCTGGTCTGGGTATTGTGCAAGTACTTCTGACGGGTGGTCTCATGATGCATTTTGGTACTGGGAGAAGAGTTATACGGTGACCGAGACGGAGTTTTGCTTGGTCCAGTAGCGTGAAGCATGTATAACAGTGTCGTGGTCCAAGAGGCAACCATGCAGCTTCCTTTGGCAAATAGCTTCCGATAAACTGGCAAAAAAAAGGAGAGAGAAAGAAACCCAAGAAGAATGAAAAGAAAAATTGTACGCGTACACATATTACTAGAATAAAAGGAAAGAGAAAACCCCAGAATCAATAATTTAGCCTCATGTTTCATTCCGCTGCCAATCTGTCTCGTGTACCATCAATAGCCGTTCCTACGTCCACCATACCGACTCTGGAGACCAGACATATATATAACAAATATACCTAATATAGATATTTACTGTCTGTCTATACATATTCACTCTAATATTATCAGGGAATCAGGATGGATAATATCAAAAGTGAAAGACTCAAGCTATACCATGGGACTAGTGCATGGTGTGGGTAGCCTGGAGGAGGAAAAAACTTAAAAAAATGTAATGTATGGGAGCCGATTTGCACCCTTGCTCACTTTTAGTCTTGTGATGTGATGATGCTCTTTTTATAATCCAACCGCAATATATATATATATAAACTCAAGTAAAAACACTATAAAAGTAGTCACACATAAACTAGCGTCCTAAAATGTATTAAAAAAATAAAATGGTACATCTGTGGATTAGAGTAGTCAACTAGGTATGTGGGATACGTACATGCGTTTGGGTAGTTTATTGGCAACATATTTATAACTTAGGTATTTCTGGCATCTTTCTTTGGTTTCAGCGTTGGTGACACAGTATATATCACTTTATATTATTTCAAAGACCGCGCTAGCCATTTTATTCCTATTATGTATATATGTATATTATACATTTCTCTGTTCTATACATTTCAATTGTAATGATAAAAATAGAAGGCCAATCCATTCTAAATTATATTCATGTAACAATACTTTCACCAACGTCAACGCCAACAAAGTGTAGTAAACAACGAGCCGTATTGTGTAATATATCACGGATGGATGGAAAGAAAGAGCCCATGAACTCCCACACTTTTAATACAGAAAAAAAGTTGCTGTAACTGAGACGAGTTACTGCGGATCTGTGAGAACCGATTTCGTTCTTTCAGGTCATATATATAGGGACCGTGTAAGGGAAAGACAATGACATATACACTGTTTATATGATTTGGCAACGTCGTATCCTTTCTAATCGTTGCTGTTGTTTGTCCTGACAGACGGATAGGAACAAATTTATTTTTTACAGCAGCAGCATCCAAAATCCACCATTCTTTCGGTAAATGAGATTTACTTTCTGAAGTATTACAATATAGCCATATTTTATTCAATAACAGTTGTTGTAAATATACTACACAAAATACCAAATACATATGTTGTATGTATACCATCGGTGCAGCTTAAATTTGATAAAATACCTGTAATTAATTACCAATAGGACACATATTTTTATATTAGAGCAATACATGTCTAGATTTGTTACATTGTACAAAATTCACTTTTAGGCAAACTTATTGTTTGTATTCGTGCATATGTATATGGCTATATATTTATAGCACAGCTCCTGCACTTCAAAAGATAGATACAAAATGCGAATTGCGACGGAAATTATTTTTTAGGCGGAAAATAAATAAAAAATATTAGAATGCCGCAGGTACGAGTTGGCTTGAGTTTTCTATGCACAAGTGCAAGCCTTCAAGGGAAAATTGGCATAACATGTGTGAAGTCACCGTTATTCATCTAACCAGCAGCATGCTGAAGAAAGGCAGTATTAAATTTTGATAGATGAACGATTTCTTTCAAAATCGACTTTAATGGGATAGGGAGTACTAAATAAAAAAAGATGAGTTGACACTTTTTTTTTTTTGAAATATACAAAGTTTTAGCA
>JAHZNC010001777.1:0-13914 GCA_027744095.1 Zhuqinia jingwanae
GCATGCAATTAGCGTGTGAAGGGAAAATTGAAAGTGCCACAAGCAATTAGTGCATTATTAATGCCAACTTGGCATGGCAAGATAATGGCAATATATATATATATCCATCCGTTGGACGCACAAAAAAAAATATGCATACAATTTGGATGGAATAGGATAGGGAGGGAAACTGTTTTTCATGCATCCATTCTCGTTCCTTTCATACTTTTACTATGCATTCTGCCAGCAGAATAGCTTTTTACATCGGATTAATTGAATTATTAACGATGTACCTCTTTATGTACTTTATGTAGCTTTTTACTGTTGCTCTCTGACGTGAGAAAATCCTCCGCCTTCTCTTCCTATCCATGTGCCAATGTGAGTACCATCCTTCGCTACTAGTAAAAAGCCCGAAAAGTGGTTCTAAAAACGGAATATGATGAGAAAGATGAGATAAAATATTCTTTTTTAGCATGTGGGCTGTCATGAGACATGTGTAAGCAGCGGAGACAGCCAGACAGTCGTTCTTTCTAGTTTAGTATACCTTGGAAAAAAAATAGGAAGCCAGCTTTTCATGCTATGCTGGTACAATGAAATATTTTCTTATGATGATGGCGTCTGTATCTGTCTGTAGCGTTGCTTGCTGCTCTTCAACCGTGGCGAATAATATGTATGCTTTGCTCGGAAACATAATCTGTATGGATTTAATTCCATGAATGTGTACACAAAAACAATGAAGTTGTAGAAACTAATAATATTTTTGTTAGAGATCGACCATGTTTTGATGATGATAGTGATCGAGATGAAATGTAAATAGTATACCATATTAATACAGATATACAAGTGCTATATATTCACCCACTCACTCTGACTCACTCATATGCAAAAACAACGAAATAAAAAACCCAAATAAATTAGTTTGATGGGATTCATTCGAATGCATGGGGTTTTCTACTTCTCAGTTATATAAAAAGTATGGTGAAAAGTATGGTGTGTGGGCGAAAGTATTTCATGAAAATAGGAAACAAATACATGATCATCAGGAAAACTTGCAATTTATATTCATACTCGGCAATTCAACCATCATATATTATCATCCAACGGATCCACCAACTGTTAAAAATCGCCGCAATATCCGTCTTCTGAGGTTTCATATATATATGGCATATGAGATTGGTAGTATGAGTTGGTATTTTTTTTTGTACACATTATTTTTGTTTGTTTTATTTTCCTTTTGATTAGCTGGAAATGCACTCCCCGTCAATAGGATGCAAAGAGTGTATCCAAACGGAACGCTCATCATTGAGCATATCCAGAAAGGGACTGATGAGGGGATATTTACATGCCATGCCAAAAGCCGCCAAGGACTGTCCTCATCCAGAGATATTCAAATTAAAGTTATAGGTAAAAAAATAATATTATAAAATCTGTGTTGTTTGTCTTTTGTGTCTATTCATGTGTAAATTTGATGATTTAATTTTTGCTCTAATAAAAGTGAAAATGTTGGGTAAACCTCCTGATCATTCATTCGAGCTCATACACGTTTTCACTAAAAAGCTGCAACCACAATAACCACAATGACTAGTTTCATCATCGAAAGTATATATTGCATGTATGCATCGTATATGTGTTTACTCATGTTGAAATGTTTTTATCTGTTTTTCTTGTACAGTTCCTCCTAAAATAATGCCCTTTCAATTTACAAATCATTTACTGAGGGAAGGGATGCGAGCTGCAGTATCATGCACAGTGCTGGAAGGTGACCGCCCAATCGATCTCGTTTGGGAGTTTGAGGGAAAGCCGATCTCTGCCGCTACTACACAGGTCAGTAATAAAAAATTCTCTCGTAAAAACAATGCTTTTACCGTATCTGTCTGAAAATGAGTATTGAAATTGTAATTGTTTTTTTTGTACGCATATAGGGTTTAAGTATAAGGATACCAGACGAGTACACGAGCACTTTGATAATTGAGTCGTTATCATCTTCACACAATGGTATGACATTAGAGCTGTATACACACATACATATACATTTATATATGTATATTATCCACTGTTATTGTCCATCATCCCAATTAATAATTAACTATACATGTTACTATTATGTATTATGGTATTGCTACATGTCTATTCATTTTATAGGGAAATACACTTGTATCTCTGAGAACTCGGCTGGTCGGGAGTATTTTTCATCAGAGCTAACTGTACAAAGTAAGTGTGTTGCATTGTCTGTTGTTGCAAAACAATACAATTATACTAGATATTATTTTATTGTGCCTCACTTATTGAGTCAGTAGCCCGTTATAGCCCTCAGTGTTAACTGTTCACTTTCACTACAATTTTACCATTACATCATCAGATCAGAGCGTAAAACATGTTATGTACTACATACCTTTTATACATATATGCATATATAATATAACCTTTTATCTATACCAACTTTCCCTTGCGAGTGAAGTGAGCGTATTGAATGGAGTTGTACGTGAAAAGCCCTTCAAACATGACCAAATCTGGCATGCTTTTAAAGTGTTAGTGCTGTGAATTGAGTTGCTCTTTCGCTCGCCTTGTTCTCTCGTTCTCCTTTCTTTTCACCTCACACACACACACACACACTCTCCCTCTCTCTCTGCGCCAATAACAAGCCTCTATCTTTTCCACTCCTTTCTATTATTTTTTTTTCCTCTGACTTGACTTGAGTTGAATCGACTGCCTCGCCTGCCTACTTCACTTTACATTATTCCCCTGGTCCTGTTGCTGCTCTGCTCTTGCACACAAACACACATCTCTCCATTATTATTTTTTTTCGTATCACCGGCACAACTCATTCAATACTCTACACCACCGTTGTTCTTATTATTATTTCAGTTCCACCCAAATGGACAGTGGAGCCGCGTGACATTAATGTGGCTGCGGGTCAGTCATTTCAGTTGCACTGCCAAGCTGATGGACATCCTCAGCCGTCAATTGTCTGGAAACGAGCCACGGGTAATAAATGTGTCACTCTTCTTCTTCTTTTTTCCATCTGCCTCTTTCATTCTTTCTTTATTTTAAGTCTATAGGGATGGCTTTTAAAGAGAAACATTTTACGCCATAAAGTTATTAACTGCGAGACATGTAAAGAAGAAACACAATGAAAGCGAATTATGTATGTTAGCATGGCATAGAGTATTTATTGAGTGGGGAGGAGAAAATATCCTTTCATTTATAACAGCCAATTTTATTGCTACTTTTTACAAAAAAAATATTGATGCTCTTTCTCTACATGTATACTCATTCCAACTTAATTTCAATCTTTTATTAAAATAAAGCTTACTTCTTTGTCGTATTTTTACACTTTAATTTTATTGTAGCTACGCATCTACCATTGAAGATGGCATGTATCTATGTCAGAGGTCATACTGTGATTACATTTTCTGCTCTTGAAAAAATTTATTGCTTCATTTCGCATTACTGCCTGCTTGATATGACCCAAAAAAAAGATGCAGTGGAAAAAGATTGGCTGTTGTAATCAAAATGAAACTCATTTTCTTCCAAGAATTAGCTATTAAATATAAATATACCGGAATTTTATTACACGTGGAGAGTGAGTGGTAACAATAAATATTTCTTACTTGCTGGCTGTAGACCCATTTATCACTCCAATCACACTTTTTCTTATATAAACATACCGTATATAGTAGCAATAATAACAATATGGATAATGATAATAATAATAATAATAATAATAATACTAATGGTATACACTTAAAAAAGATATACCTACAGTAAAAAAAGGGTTGGAGCTAAAAAGCTAACAAGTGCTTAGTTGTTTGTTTGCTCTCACTCTCCTTTTCCTTCTTCTAACTTTTTGCTTTGTTGTGTTGCTGTGTGTGTGTGTGTGTGTGTTGTGGTAATAAAACGGCATAATAATTATCATGTATACCCATACATGCTATTTTATGTAGTACACACACACACACACACATAGCCTAATAAATATACATTATTGTTGTGTGTGCATGTGCGTGTTTTACTTTATTATTGCTAAATTACATAAAATCTGTTTGCTGTATACCTATAGGTACTCAACCTGGTGAATATAAAGACTTGAGTGGGGCAACTACTGGAATCTACTCTAATGGCACGATACGTTTTGACCACGTGAAGAAAAGTGATGAAGGAAGCTATCTTTGTGAGGCACGAAACGACGTGGGCTCAGGCCTTTCCAAAGTTGTCTTTCTCAAAGTTAATGGTAAAGTGAAAGCACTCTCTCATTACTATATTTCTTAAATATGTTAGTCTACATTGTAGTCTGCCTAACAAATTTCATTATTAGTCCGTTTATAGCTTTCTTTTGATCCTACTTTCTCCGGCTGGTACTGCTGGAATGGGAATGTACATTGCATATTATATGTTATTATAGTAGTTGTGTAGGTATAGGTATTATATTTTTTAAACCATTCTCGGGGTAAACGCCCACTGCGTGTGTGCCGTTTATAAATTCATATTGTATACTAACATTCATCCATCCATTCATCATTATCACAATAAAAAATACTGGAATTAGAAAATGAAATGAGTATCACTACACCCCCGATTTGGTGTGTATAAAAGACACGCAAATTATTAGTTAAGAATTATATATATCCGGAACATGTGGCGCTTATTCATTCGTGAATCTTTTGTATTTGGATTGGTAAATTGCAAATTATAAGATTTTATAAGAACACTAAAGACTTCACAAAGGTGTATTTATATACGTTTATGTTTGAAAACGATTGTTTCTGCAGTTTATTAAATTTTAATTTTGTATGCAAAAGAAATACATGCAAAGCGTGCAAAGCTGTTAAAAGATCAAACAAAATTTTACACATATATATTATGTATCTACATATGTCTATATAATATATTTATGTACTGCAAAACGTTTCGACGTCTTTACAAATGCACCACAATTCCCTCACGCTGCTACCTTCGCATCCGAACTAGCTAAATGGTTGATAAAGAAGAAAGAAAAGGATCAAACACATAAACAACCTACATCAAAATGAACAACAATGATGCAAAAGCAGAAATCAAAAGAGAAAGCGGTGCAGTACAGATGCACACGTTATGTAAATATCCATTTTGTACCTAAATGTATGATATATCAACATACAAAACCTACATACAACATACACATATACTTGGGTACATCATCAGAATAATGGTGTAAGGTTCCTTGTTAAAACTGTGGAAGTAATGTTATTATCCGTAATGGAGCTTTTGTAGTTCTTCTAAAGCTTGTTTCCCTTTTTGTTTATGATGTAGTTTTGTATTTCATGCTTGTTCGACAACATCCCAAAAAAAACTACCAAAAACAGTTTGTTGTTGTTGTTGTTTTCTTGCTTGTCACAGTCATGTTTGCACGGAAAGTTTTAGTTTCAGGAACAGAATATTACTAGAAAATCTACACAAATTCTTCTTTGAACTGCATCAGCAATTTTTTTTTTGGATTCTACCACAAAGAACTTTTTCATACTATTTTGTTTTACATAAAATATACCTCGTATATAGCTATACAGTTTTAATATCTTGCAGTCGTATAATTTTTCATAGCGACCACTATATCGCACGGCACGAGGCATCAGAGAGGGTTTTTATACCTTTACCTTATTCATTATTATTGTGCTTGTGTTTTCACCGAAATAGATGCACAGTCATGCATTTCCTTCTTTTTTTTCACTTGACTTGACAGACTAAATTTATTTCATAACCCTTTGAATGAAAAAGCTTCACTGAAGATGGTACAGCTTTTGTTTCATAAAGGAGTATTACAACTACAAGTAAAAACCTCAAAAGTGTCCTTCATATCTTCCGCATTGATGTTGTTGTTACCATCGCCTACTTCAACCTCTATAGGTACCTATACTCGTTATGTACCTTCTTTTGATGTTGAACTTCTATTACATTTTTTTTTGCTAGTTCAACGATTAACTGTTTTAATTTGCATCAAATATAAATTCTCATCTTATCTTTTTTGCGATGCTTATCTAATTTAGTAACGTATTTGATATTCCGTCATATTTATCAAAATCGATACTTGCTCGTGCTCATATAGTTTACACCTGCATAACTACGCCATAAAGCAAAATATGTATAAATTAACACAATTTTTTAAAAAATCTCCCAAATCTAACTTTCCCCATTCAATAACATCACCATAAAAAAAGTTATACTTTTGATTCAGTCTATGAATCATAATTAATGCTTATGTATGATCACTTAATAAGTTGTTTACTGAAGTTGCATGAGTTAATAACATTAAGTGCTGAGTATAGGCACGGTAAGCATATAAAGTACATATACATATGCATCTTTTGTTTAACACGCATACTTAACATTTTTATTACCTTTATTAGTTTTATGGCGGACAACAACATGAGAGCCAACTCATAATAAAAAAACATGTATAATAATACCAACTGTATAAGTTATACTACCAAGCTCACTTACATATCTACACTTTTTGTTGCTTATATTTTGGAAGAGGATATTCAAAAAGTTGAAGATTTTTTTTTGTGCACTTACTCGACTTTATGCATCCATCAGCAGGAAAATAAAGTACTTAATAAAAAGTTTTTTCTTCTTGTTGCTTGCTAGTGTAATAATATAGCACGCATACTCCTGAATTCATGAAAGGACCATATATTATGCCTCCTTCAAACCTAAAGATAATATAGAAAACATGTGATGATGATATCCGTAGTAAAAATAGCCAATTACTTCACAGATTGCCTTTATTGGAATAATGTTTCATTGAAAATAGTAGTTTATATAAAGGAAGGAAAAACCAGCGTGTGTATGTTTATGTATTGAATTAATAGTTGTTGTTAAAGTTGAAACACTTGTGAATCAGAAAAGGAAAATTTGGAAATGTGCGTGTGGTGGTGGGCTCAGTGGATAAAGGAAAGCATACTTCCGGTTTGATAAAAACAACATATGGTAAGATTGACTGAAAAAATGCTCCTATATACGTGCATGTGTATATTATGCTTTGCTCCTAATTGTATCAAGACAAGACTATAAATGTAAGTGGAATTGTAAGATTAACTTATACGAAGAAGAATATAAGAGAAGGGAAATCAGGATTAGTTAGGATCCGTACCTTTTTGTTTGAACAGTGACTAGGTATATGTGTTTATGTGCCCCTGACAGAGTTTGGGATTGTGAAGGGCACAGTATAAAAGGGAAAAGCAGTCAGTGAAAGAAGGAGAAAGTGAAAAGTTTTGCATTAGAATTCATGTACGGTGGCAAAGAAGACTAAAAGAAAGTTTCCTCATCATTTTCACTCCAGTTGACACAATGACAGCTTGGACTTTCATGTACAGATTAGTGAATTACGTTTTGTGTATGTATGTATGTGGTGAATATAGTTTTAAAGACAATATATAGTAGGGGAAAAGTAATCACATATACTCCATGGCGAAATGAATGAATTGTTGTTCAAGTATATCACACCACTACTGTCTTACATGGTGAGGCCGCGGTAGTCGAGTGTACGACCAAGATTATTATGCTATGGCAGATTAGTAAAGATTTATGCTTATGTATGTATAGCTAGACATGCTCTTTTGGATTAGTATGCATTTAAAAAGAATGCAAAACAAAAGGAACGGGTGAGTGATTTGTGGCAGGGAAAAATAAAGGAGGAGAGAAACAAATTTTCAAAGCAAAAATAAAGACACACATAAGAACATGGTATGTAGGTTCATTGGTACATGGACGAGATAATGGAAAATGTTACATAATATGCTTTCCCTTAATTCACTGACCTTGTTCAAAAGAAATGGGCTGGTATTAGTTTAAATCGCCCAACAATACATTACTTTAATGTGTTTGACGTTTCTGTAAAAATTATCAAATGTTTACTAGCCTGTAGCTGTTGTGCATTTTTTTAAACTCTGTCTTTATATATCGTACCATGTCGTGTTTAGAATTAAATGAATTCGAAATGTCCCAATATATTATTTATTTAGTTTCTTTCCTTTCATTTAATTGTGTTTTCATTCTGGTTATCTATTATGCATACACTTATTTTAGTCCACATTGTTGTGTGTATCCTCTATTGGCCAATTATTTAAATTGTAATTTTTTTATGTTATATTGTGGATTGTGGAGTTATTTTGATATAAAAATTAGTTGTGTCCTTTATAATATATTATTGTACAAATCTCGTACATATTTGTATTGCTATTAGTATATATAGTAATGTTTTTTTTTACTGTGGTTCCGTTCCACCATAGAATTGGAAGGATAGAAGCAAGCTAACATGTTCAGTAGCTGTGTTCATAACAGTATTGAATGAATGCAACTTAAAATTTTAAAAGCAGACAGGTTCCTTGAAGTAATTACATAAAATGGTTATACACTTGCAAGGTTAAAGCCTTTAACTTTTAAAGGAAAGAGCATGTATTATTTTCATGTGAACATTCAAATTTGCACTAAATCCATTAGCTTTGAATCGATTTCTTGATTTCAAAAACATCTTTTGCATTATGCCCTTCTATTGAATTATATAGAAGATGCTATTATTATTATGTTGTCTGTTAAACTTATTATTCTTTTCAATACCCAATTGCCATTTTGTATTGAGTCATCATATGAACAAAAGGCCTGAAAGCTTGACACAAAACCATTACTTTTATGAATACAGTAAGGTCTCGATTATCGATTTGTAACGCCGGTATATAATACATTCACTTTGTATTCAATTAGCTTTTAACAAATAAATCGTCATCTTCATACAAACTGGTTTGGACTAGTCGTTAATCGTTTTTCAGGGCTAGTTTATAGCTAATTCTAGGAAAGTAAGTCACCGGTGTTTGAGGAAGGAATGAAGCAATTTTATAAACGCGGAAAAAAAACAGTTGAGTATTGAATACGGGGAAAACAATCCCAATATATATCTTGTTTTGATAAAATTGTATTTTGTTGAAACTCGTAAATAAGCCGTACTTTTTTGGATTACGGTCTAAGCTAGCTATACTTTGAAATGTATGTTGTTTTCTTCTCTTTTCTTTCGATTAAAATTTCAATTATTTTGATCGGATATGACTTTTTATGATGAACAAACTTATATATAAACGAGCTTTGTTTGCAAATTGCTATATTTTCTAAGTTCAAACAAGTGTTCGGAATGGTCGAATGAACGTAGAATGTGCCCATATTATATTGTACGGTGTGGTAATCTTGGATCCAAGAGAAAAACTATTCTGAATGGGACGCAGATTGTTTACTAGTACCGTTATAATACAGTAATGAATTTCGCCATGATTGATTTCATTTTTTGCAAAATTCTTGCCCCAATAACAAAGAACAGGTGTTTAAGATGCAAATTCATACATTTGAATGCATTTGAACGACTACTCGACCTAAAATTATGGAAAGTAATCGAAAAATATCGTCGTTATTACTCTCATTTTATATTCAGTGACAACCGACTACACCCCACAAGGCTTCCTTAAAGTTAACAACAGAAAGTTGCACATATATAGTTACCTAATTGAAAGTTTTGTGATTTTCGTTTGTGGCTGTGTGTTCAGCGCTCATATAGCACTAGCAGAGTTTTTGCATCGTGGCAGCACCATCCCTGGGAAGTGGTACTTTGCAAACATGAGTTTGATTAACCTTGTCATTATAGTGCTAATTGGTTTTAGTGGGTTAACACAAATTGTCCTTTTCCAAGTGTTGGAACGCTCGGCAGAGGACGTAATGACGGGATTTAATTCCTTGAAATTATTTACACGCTCTTTAGATGAAAGTATGTAGTCAAATTTTCATTTATTATATAATATGGTTAATGTCTTCATTATTAAAACAATAATGAAAATATTTATTTCTTCTCCTAAATCTAGAATACCGCTGCGAATCAGATTGCACTTTAATGGATAGATCCCATAAATTCAGGGAATTATACATAACCATCTTTGCAAATTTCGCCAACATCATCCTGTCCTACGTTTCCCCTTTTGCGCTCCTCCCAGTTCTCTACTTTCACCTGGACCCTGTCTACTACGTAATTTATGAGTATCTCCCCGCGGAACTTCTCACAACAACGGAATGCTTTCTCCTAATTCTAATTTTACGAGCCATTTTATTCTATCTCTTTGTTCTCGTCATGTGCCGTTGTTTCTGTTTTATTTACCTAATCGAAGCATGTCGCATTCATATGTACAGCCACTGCCTAACCCTCCTCCGTAAAGTTTCCTTTATCAAAGCCTTTTACTCGGAATATGGCCATCTTCGCATCTGTCACAGCATCTTGTGCTTGTACTTTAACCAGTTTTACTACATTTTCCCAACATATTGTCAAATTACTATTGTGGGATTCCTATGGCTTTGTATTCGGGCCGGTCACCGACTACCCTTTTTTATTTGGAGTTTTGCCTTCATTTTTGCCATTATGCTGACAGTTGTCGTCTTTTTTACAATGTCGTTTTCTGTCAGCGTCCATTTACTGTCGGACAAGTGTATTCGGCGCTGGCGATGGCGTAATACTGCCACTAGGCATGTTTATTGGAAACGAGTGTCCAGAGCACAACAGCCGCTTCGGAACATGTTTGGAGTTTACTTTGTTTTGGACATGGCCAGCATTATGCTCTATTTGAATTTGTTGTTGCAAAACTTGGCAAATTCAATTTTACTCATACAAATCTGAATAATTTTCCGATTGTACATCCATCTGTCAACAATACATTACAACTGATACCTGTCAATAAAAAAAATTCTTCTTCACACAGCCAATATATTTATGCTCTATAAACCCTGTAAACTGAATCCAGAAAAATCAATAAAAATCAATTTTATTCAACTAAAAAAAACGATTTTCATCGATTTATCCATTCTCTTCTTTTTTTCTCTCTCTAGAATAGTTTTATTGCTCTTTATATTTACTTTGTCATGAGAAAATAATATTCCCCTTTTCTACATTTTTTTTCTAAAATCACGCATGGCTGCATGACATCGCATAAACATAACATTTATGAGTTTTATATTATCCCTATTATTCTTCTATACGTACCTATAAATCCTGTATCCAGCACCAGCAGATCAAAGGGTTTCTTCTAGAATGTGTTGTTGTTTTGTACTGCCTTTTCATTCTTACAGTATCCTCTTCTTTCCCAGTTTTGCAAAATCACATCTAAGAAAAAAATCCCTTTTAAGTCTTCACTTTTAGTCGCATAAAACTCGACTGAACTTGCAAAAAAAAAATACGGAGGATGAGGAAAACGAAATCGACAAGACCTGATTCCCTCTTTTTCCTTCCATTTTGTCCGCAAATAAGCCACCACATTCTTGCCTCCGCATATATCCTCTTTTTCTCTGTTGTTGCAAATTCCATTCAGACAGACTCATGTTTCGTGTACACAACCAGCAACTGTGAATTTAGCCTTGCACATGCACGCATAAGCCTAAAAATCTATCTAAACATGCAAGAATCCATCTAAATTTAAATACACCTACCTTTCATACCTATAAGTATCCATAATATACTATTGACTATGTTGTTTATCTATCTGTCTATTTATCGCCCCGCACATCCGATCAAACATGTTTCTTATTTACAACAAAAATATGGTACATAGGTATGGTACCAAGTTTTTTTTTGCCTATTCCCTCTAAATAAATATTATGCAAATACCAAAATGTTAGTAGCACTGTCACTGAGAATGAAGTAAACAAGTTAAAAAACAAAGCAAAAGAAGCTTTCAAACTAAAATCCATCTCGATGTAAACATGCTAAAGATAGTAGTAATGCAGATTTACAAAAACCATGATAATAATAATGTTCACTACACGTGTACACATGTTCAGTGTATTGAATAGTACATGAATATTATTCCATTTTCGACATTCTTATTCTTTTGTGTCTCAAATCTAAACTACTTTACTATTTTTTCTCAGCGAGTGCGTGTAATACGTACCATGTTTATGTTCAAAAAGCCTTATTGTCAATGGACTTTTTTAAGCAGCTGAACTGCGGTGTATGATTATATATGTGTTTAGTTACTTTCCTGTTATTTTTTATTCTCCGCTGTATAAAGAAAGTTACTTTTACACCTAGATTCTCATTTTTCTGATCCATTCTAACATACGCATAGGTACATATTATAGAATTGTTTCTTTCTTGTTCTTGTTGAGTTACGCATGGTTGGCTAAAAATTGTATCTCTCTGTAGCTCTGCTCTTTTCCTAGGATATGGTTTTGGCGGTAGGGTTGCTAGTAGTGTGATGAGAATTGGTTGCAAGGATATTGGATTATTTTGGCATACTTCCGCCTACTTGTTTTCTCTTCTTGTTTAGCATGTTGGAGTGCATGTGTGTGGTTTAGGTATGGGTAAAACGCAACTAGGAGAATCTCTGGCTTGTGTGGAAGGCAGGTAAACCAAGTGTAAATATTTTTCGTATATTTTGTTTGTGGAAATGTATGTCAAAAGTTGCCTTTGTTGCTTCCTTTTCTCCTCCGCTCTCTACTTCCTGTTTATGTAGAAGAATATTACCTATTCCTATTGTGTATACGCTCACTGTAAACTAAAATATGTTTACAACAAGGCCATTTGCCACATTCACATTGTATTGCTTCCCTGTGTACCCTATTAAACATGCAAAAAAAAATTTTTTAGCTAAATAAATGCCAGCCAACACACAACTAAATGCAATGTAACAACAATTACATAATGCGCAACATAAATGTGAGCAGTTTGATGTAAATATTATAAGTGCATGCCCACATAATATGTAGTACGAATATTATGCTTGAACTTCCTGTTTTTACAGGGAAAAGGAAATTATGATTAGACGACTTAATCTATTTCTTCTGGGTTCACGCTAACTGCAATATGACCCACTACAAAGCTAGTTTCTGCACACAAGTAAACCGTTTACTTTGTTTTCGTTTTCCAACCATGTTACTTAATGAATTTTTTGTTTCCCCGTCTACTTGATCCACTTTTTAAACTGAATTCTGAATGCAACGTTATAGCAAATATTGCATTTGATAACTTTCTCCACTTATGTACCACATGTTATTCGTTATCCTCATCCTCATGCAATATGATGCTTATGCAGCTCATTATTGTCGTCTTAGGTTACATTCTTTTACAAGGATAAGATAAGATGCCTATAAGATAACAAATAACGTCAGAGTACAAAGAATTTTTGTTTTGTAAAAGAAGTGACTCAACGGAGCCATATATATTGAATTTATATCTGGCAACTGAATACACACTATATACTATGAAGACCATTGTATTTTGCGTGCACATTCTAGCGCATCTCCTCACACTACACTGGAAAAAGAAACAGAGCAAGAAAAAATTACTTAAGCTGCCTTCAGCTATTTTGTTGCTGATGTATCCGAAGAAAATGGGTGGCGAAAAAACAAGTAATGCACATTTACTGGTGTTACTTCTTGCATGAAGGAGAAGACTAACTTTTTTCATGTGTGCCAAAAGTCGACGAAGAAGAGTTGACTTGAATTATAGGGAAAATGGCGTTGATTTAATATGAGTTATATAACTATGTACATTACACATTTAGGTGAGGTATGTGTATGGTTTACTAAGTGCAAAGTATGTTATTTTTCTGGTTTTTTTTTGTCAAGTTAAGTCACACTAGTCAACTTTCTCCTTCTACGCGAAAATCTGTGTCGTCAAGTCAAGTCGAGTATGCTTACATGCTGGTTGGTACTCATTTTAGAACGACAGTCGCATGTAGCCAAAGAAGGAAATAAAGTTTATGTTAAAAAGAAGAAAAAGAAAAGTTTACAAGTAAAAGAGGATAAAAAAGCCGTGTGCGCCCATATGTGCGAGGATTCAGATGTGCGATTTATTATTTTCAGATATGGATACCACATTTGCAAAAATGAAAAACCAAATTTGCAAAAAAAAACTTAGTAAAAAATATACAATTTTTA
>JAHZNC010001778.1:0-24134 GCA_027744095.1 Zhuqinia jingwanae
TAAAAACATTGTCGATATCATCCATTATTACCTGTCATTCGCAGCAATGGAAAATGTGCAATATTTGCTTAAGTGTCATCGAAATTCCATTGTGTCTGAACATTTTAGATGGATGAAAAAAGTTTTGGTTTTTAACGTACAAAGTTATTTAGGAGAATTGAAAAAAAAAATATTTATTTTGTTGTCGCATAAATATATATACATACATACCTACTTACATGCAGCAAACAAGACATATTGCTTCACATGGGACAACTGAAAAATACATGTTCTCAGTATCCACCTGAGAAAAAAAGCGCTTCAATACAATTATAATGGATGGTAATAATCAATGTGGTTTCCCTTCAGTTGATTTCTCGTAATTGTTTACTACTTCTTGTTTTTTGAATCCTACTGTGAACTTTGCACGCGTCACAGAAGCTACTTGGATTACCATAAAGTTACGGGATCCCTTTGTTTTGCTGTTGACAAAAATAAATTGGGAGTCAACCGAAGAATGAGCTTAATTCATGCATACAGCAATAATGCTTACGGTTCATTTACATAGGGAACACTGATGCAATTTTGTATTTTATTTTTTTAAAATATATACCTATTATACTCGTCTGACAGGGATCTGCTTGATTTGATGGAACTTTGTAAAGACCTCCAAGTAAAAAATAAATCTACCACAGGAA
Organism: Zhuqinia jingwanae; assembly: GCA_027744095.1. Lineage (NCBI taxonomy): Eukaryota > Metazoa > Arthropoda > Collembola > Entomobryomorpha > Paronellidae > Zhuqinia > Zhuqinia jingwanae. Next base: position 678 of record JAHZNC010001778.1, read on the forward strand.
GCACAATTAGCACTTTAGCTGTATGTCGATGAGTGATAATGATAATAATGATTATGATTAGATAAATCCATTTCTCACAATCATCAGCCAAGACGATGAGCTTGAAGCGCTAATATGAGTATTATCGATAATATTTATTTTTTCTCTCGATATGTATATATGACGCTGCTGATATTTATTATAGAGTGGTGGTGGTAGTGATCTTCTTTTAATCTTTTTTTGGCACTGGTTCAGTTGACTGAAGTTATTGTACAGATAATATATATTCTATAACGCAATGATGTGGATGGATGGCACCAAAAGATATAATAGATATATATATATGATTTAATGGGTATGCATACATAATCAAGATGAGCATCTTGATAGAATGCGTAATAATTTACAACAATATGATATCTACCACCACATCGTCCCAAGTACAGCAACAACAATGTCACACAGTGAGAGAGTTGAAAAAAAACACAGCATTATTAGTCAACTACCTGTAGGCACCGAATAGATTGCACACCATCATCCACGAAGAAACGGTCCTAATGAAGCGGTACATCATTTTGGCAATGAATAAATTACAGACACCAGCAGAACCCGATGAGGTTGACAATATACATATATAAGCTTGTGTACTACTGCCATAATGGCAGTGCCAGTACAGGTACCACACTGCGCTTTTTAACCTGTACCGGTACTTTTATTATGAATTATTATCACTGAGATTTTTTTTAAATGCAAGAATGTAATATGCTGATCAGATCAGCAGGTCTGTAGTGGATTTAAAAAATGTGTGAAATGAACAAGTACTCGCAAGTACTTAAAAATTAACATGTGCACACACAAAATAGGACAAGATTCCACACTTTACATGCTTGCTCGGTGTGATGATGATATGTTTCTTGTTTCTTCATTGTGTGGTCCACTTTGTTTTTTTCCTCATTCACGGCATGTAAAAAATATACAGCTTGTAACTAGTATAATTAAATGGAAATGCAACGGGTTTCCCGTCGTCGATGAAGATATAAAAAATGTTTAATATTATAATTGTAAATGAAGCTACAAAAAACACTTAATTTGAAAAAAGAGAAGATAATTGACTAAATACTTAATTTAATTTTTTTCTCTTCAGATATGGGTCGTGGAATGATCGTCCTTTTCATCTTGGCCTTTTTATTTGTGTTCATTGCGTTCTGGACTGGTGTTGCTGGATGCTGGAGAAGATCGTCTGGGAACATCACAGCCACTGCCATTTTGATGCTCCTTACATGTAATTTCAGTTTAATTGTTTTATTCAACGCATCATCGGAAATGAGTTGGCACTTTCTTGCACAATATGACATTTAAATTTTATTTGAATTCAGGCCTTTTCAGTGCTGGCGGCATGGGATTATGGCATGGAGTGGAGTATTATGAAACCGAAAAGTTGACCGGAAGCAACTACTTCAAGGACTGGCCACAGGTAAAAAAGAGACGCTTAATTACAAAACCAAACTTTTTTAATTTTCATAAACTATTTTTTAGCTCATAGTATCTTTCATAAATATAAATAAGGGGACAAGTTGATGTAATTCAAATCACGACTGATTTTTTTTGGAAACAAGTTTTTTTTCTCTTGAAATTGAAAAAAAAATTAATTAACTTGACTATAAAAATTTATAGCCATTGAAAGACCACTCTACCTACTCCTGGGATTGGTCATTCTATTTATCTAAAAAGTTGACCGGAAGCAACTACTTCAAGGACTGGCCACAGGTAAAAAAGAGACGCTTAATTACAAAACCAAACTTTTTTAATTTTCATAAACTATTTTTAGCTCATATTATCTTTCATAAATATAAATAAGGTGACAAGTTGATATAATTCAAATCACGACTGATTTTTTTTTGGAAAAAAGTTTTTTTTCTCTTGAAATTGAAAAAAATTAATTAACTTGACTATAAAAATTTATAGCCATTGAAAGACCACTCTACCTACTCCTGGGATTGGTCATTCTATTTATCTTGGTTGTCGGTCGGCTTTAGCCTTGTGTCCGCCATTTTATTTGCTGGAGCAGCTACTTGTCTCAGTCGTGAAAATGACAAAATGGCATACGCCCAAAATAATCAATACTTCATGACAGGTTAATTTTAAAGTCAATTTTTACAAATACTAGCTATAACTAACACTCGGCGTATTTTTTTGTTTTTTATTTTGAATGGCTGATTGATTGATGCTGATGCTACTACTACTACTACTACTGTGTGCCTTTGGCTGTTGTTGTTGCTGCCGCCTGTTACGTTGACCTTCTACTACTGACAATAATCCATTAACCAATTTTTTATGATAAAAAACAAACATCTAACAAAATAACAATATTAAAAAAATAACTCAACCGCTTCTACTACTACCATTAACTGAATGACGCATTGCAACTGATGATATGATATGAATGAATCGCAAAAAAATGAATTAAAACATGAAGGGCCTTAAGTCCTCATCAGTTTGGTCCTATGACTGGTCTTATGTGCTCGCTTGGATCGGAGTGGGATGGGCTTTGATTGCTGCAATCCTCTTCTCAGGTGCTGCCGTCTGTCTCCGCGGAGAGAACAGTTTCGGTGGCATTGAGAATCAACATTTGCACTACCTCATGCCGGGTAAAAATCATTAACATAACATAAAAAAAACATTAACATGATAAATTTACCTCCTCTCCTCTACAAAAAAGTTTTCACTTTCAATTAAATTTTTTTTAAATATATATTTTGAAGCGCCCTTTTTATTTGTTTGTTCCGTAAGCCAATCAAATCAAATTTAATAGCAGAGCGCTTCGATGTACTGTTATTGCTTCTCATTTTAATTCACATTCACGAAATGCACTCAAATATATATATAAACTGCCTTCCCGCAAATTGCAGCTTTCCATGATAATAACATCAATAGATTTTTTTCAAGACAGGATGAAAGTAAATTATATATGTACTTGGTTAATAGATTTTAATCAGTAGGAATTTTGCAAGTTAATTGCTAATAATTGAGCGATGTTTTTTTGTGTGTGTCCGTTGACCTTCAACTTCAACATCCTTACTCGAAAAAGGAAAGAATTAAATAGGTGTGACCTGCATGTAGGTGTATTTATTTACTTTTATGAGCTTATCAGTGAAAGTGAAATTAAATAGGGCGGACAGATTTTAAAATCATCTTCAACTCTCGTATAAACTTAGTGTTGGTTGCTGTTGCTTTTTGTATCACAAAAAAAATCAAGTTATCTCAATCAAAACGTTCTCTTCGCACGAAACATCGTTATGAGATATTAAATATACAGCTTATATTTCAAAGTTTGCATTTAAACAACTCACAAACGAATGTTATTAGCTGAATTTGCATTAATTGCTCTGCTCATCCAAAATTAAACCCAAAAATTCTGACGGAGCAAACGACTACAAAAAGTTAGTAAAAAGTAAAACTTTTGTTTAGGTGTTGTTGTTGTGTTGTTTCAATATAAATTTACTTCACGTAAACGCATAAAAAATTATTTTAATAGCTCGATGTGAAAAAGATGAGGAGTAGGAGCACTATCACTGGCATAAAAAACAAGAATTAATAAAAAAAATCAGCAGCACAACATCAAACACGGACTCATACACTAACAAACAAATTCTTAAAAAACTACAGATTATTGTGACGAACTAAAAAAAGTTATCATCAAACACATAAACAATACTAACTAAACTGTTGTTATTATCAAGTTTTTACTTAAAAAATATGCGAGTAGCGTGTGTAGTTTTTGGTACATGTAGCTTTATAATAGACTATAACTTATTAAATTGTATCTTAGATTTTAAATTAGAATTGGATACGATGGGTAGTATAGAACTGTACAATTATTAGAATCCGGTTCTCAATCTATTAGAACTGGCATCTCAGAAAATTATTGGAGAATTATATCGAAATTAATAATAATTATTGAAGGTATGTGTTTGCAGACGTGACGCTACATTAACTTAATAACCTCCTCACTACTACCACCACGGAAAGAAAGCAGAGATTTTTAAAACTGTCCATTTTAAAAAATATTGAGAATCGTAGAGTAACCTTTTTTTACAAAGTATATTATAATGTTTGGCACGTTTGGCAACTAAAAAAACTGACTGTATAATTGACTCCACTATAAACTATTATTGCCGCAGATAGCTTATATTCATATGTTTTATGCTTTCCTCATATACATATAGTATATGGTCGGTAATTTTAATAGCGTCTGATTTATCTAAGCAATAAATTCATAATTATTCTCTTTTTTTTCAAAACTAATAAGTGAATTAATGGCATTACGTTTTTAATATCTAAACACTGATCCAACCTTTCAATACCTCTAACCTCTATTAATTCTCACCACTTATATTGCGTCTAATTTTTCCTTTTCCTGCTAATCCCTATATCGTGTCTTGTCCTATATTGCGCGCATGCGTAGCTTTGGAATTGCAAAGGATTTTTTTTAAATATTATTAATTAACAAACACGTTATTACTATATTATGTTGCTGCTTCACAGTACAATGGCTTCTTCTTTTTTAGATGAATAAAAGTTTTAATTGTTATTTGAAATATTTTTTGTTAATATTCACAGTTTACCCTCAGAAACAACCTGGCTATGCTTACGGATATGCTTACCCAACTCCATACGCCTATGCTCAACAAACCCAGTACCCATACAACTACTGAGGACTTATTTTTTTTGCTCTACTGCAGTCCGGTCACTTGGATTTTCCAATGTCTTATTTTGCAATTATTATTTTTTTGTCATCAACAACAAAACTATTACCTAAATATGAAATTTCTATTCTCGTGTAGATCTGTTCAAAACAAAAACCAAATAAGTTTATATCGGCTTACTAATAATAATGACTGTATGACTATATAGGTATTCTATATGTTTAGGATCCAGTATTAATTTATATCTAAATTACCTCACACCGAAGAAAAAAACTTTCTTGTAATTTGAATGGTCTCTATCATCATTTTTTTTGTATCTGTTCAATACAAATTTATATTCGACTCCAACAACTACGCAATTTTAAAAACTTCATGTCAAACTCGCTAAGAATAAAAATCTGGCTGGATTAATATAAACTTTTTTCCCGTTATATTATTACTACTAATCAACAACTACTACAACTACTGTAAAATTAAAAAACAAAACAAACTTGAAGAAATGCCATCATTTTTAGATGTAAATGTACTATAACTATTATATATACAAATATGTTTAAGTTGATACGATAAAGTATATTTTTTATTTTAATGTGTAAGGTTCGATTATAAAATAAATAGTAATATGCTTTTAAGATAAATAAGAAGGTATGTGTATTACTATAATTTTATGATAATGATGACTGTTGTTGGTATTAAAAGCATTTTTTTGCTTAGTTTAGAGAATTGTTATTTTCTGGATATTGAATAAAATATTGTCAAGTTTTTGTCATATTGTTTGTGTCAGTACACAGTTAAAAAGTTCATTATGAGCACAACCACTGTTAAATGGTTGTGTCTGTATGTGTCTTGTGCGTAAAGTTAATGTTTGTAGCAAAAGAAACCTCATTAAATGTAGCCAACCTTAAAATATTAATACTATATATTGCAGCAGGGAAATTACTTTTTAATATGTAAACATTATATGCAATTGAAGTTTTTATGTAATATCAGTTTTATAAACTTCTTTTTATGACAATCACGACATAACACTTTGTATTATGGTTAATTTAATGAGTGATTTTTTTTATTGAAATAGGGATTTTTGATAAGAAGAAGAGTAGGAAGTAAAAGTGTTTTGTCGAATAATAAATGTCTACAAATTATTGCATTTTTTATACAAATGTATTGATTCTTCACATATGATAATAGTTTTATTATTATAGGCAATAATAATTATTATATCTTAGTGTTTTTTGCACGTTTTCAAAATCAATTTTTTATCATTGATGAGCTCATCCATATTATAAACTAAAAAATAAATAATATATATACTATAATATGTTGTTATATTACAATATAATGAGAATCTACAATTTTTTTGTAATATGCAGGACTCTATACAACGAATACTTACTGAAAATATTGTGTAGAAAGTACTTGGAAAAATGTTTTTGTAGAATTACTTTTAAAACACGACTTTTTGCTTCGTTATATAAACTATTATCTATATAGCCGATAATCGTACTCTGCGCAGTGCAGTACGCATGTAAAATGACATACTTAACAAAACAGCTGATGATGATGATGTTGAATTGAGTAATAAATGTTAATAAAAAGGATGAAAGGAAACAATTACTGCAGTTACTTAAATTGCTACAAAAAAACATGTATTCAAGTACATACATTAAATGTCCATATTATTAAACTACCTACGTATATTCAATATCTTCTACATATCATGAAGTTTCACATCATCATCCACCAATGGACCTGCACCAGTGGACGATACATCATCAAGCTCCAAATACATAAATGACAGGTCAACACTCTGCACTTGAGCGGATTCTTGTGGAATCTCTTCTGTTTCATCTACATCTACTTTCATATTATTTCCTGCGTATGCAATACACTTAAGGCTCCACTCTCCAGTGTCTTCATTCCACAAAGTAGCCTTTTCAATTAGCTGTTGATAAGATTTTGGAATAAAGCTGTCGATGATAACGTTTTGATAGTTGAGCTCCTTGCTAAGTTTATGCACACTGTCCATTATAGTGTCAGCCTCCTCTTTGTATTCCATTTTACGATTGTGCAACTCGTTTTTAGACTGTTGATATTGATTGTATATTTTTCTCACTTTTTTACTCAGCAAAAGATTCTGTTCTTGGCAGTTAATAATTTGTTCTTCCAGTGAGACACGCTCTGCTTCTTGAAGTGCCAAGTGATTTTGCAGTTGTTTCTCTTCTTCCCGTTTTTGTTGGATTTCTTTCATGGATCGTTGAAGAAGTTCTTCTTGCTCTTGGGATTTGTCAAGAAGATTTACACCTCCGACAAGAATTTTCTTTTGTAACGACTCAAGGCGATCATGTAATGTGCGTTTTTGTTCTTCATGCTGCCTAAAAGCATTTTCCTTTTCCTTTAGTTCTGTAAGTGCGTCCGTTCTCATTTTTGCTTCTGTTCCCAATGTAGTGCTGAGCTTGACTTGGTTCTCTAGCGCATCCTTGATACCAAGCAAGTCCGCTTCTGAAGCAGCAGGATTGGAATCATCGCCCTCCCCTCCGACCTCCTCCTCCACAATCTCCTCCTCTGCACTACCCTCTTCCTCGTCTATTTCATCGTCTTTCTCATCTTCCACTTTCATATCGGACATGGTGCTCCAACTTTGAAAACATAACAATTTTCTTTTGAGTGAATACAGCACTACTTCGATGACAATGCAATTTATGACATGGAATATTACTAAACAACTTACGGCCAAATCCACCAAATTCAACTTTCCCATACGGAGTGAACCTTTCGCAGGTCCGTTATCGTTAGTGGAACATTCAACTACAATACTGAATATGGCATGAGACCTTGAACTAACATGATTCATTTGGGTAGATGCCACCGATCCTGAACACAAAAATTAAAGTAAACATAATTACACAATTTTCGCTCCTGTTGCTGAAGCTGCTGTTATGTACTGTGAATTCTTACTATTTTTATTCCCAATTGTCATCACACGATCCATGTCGTTAGCATCACGAACTACAATTGAGGTCAGCTCTTTCACATACACTTCCTTTTCTTTATTCTCTTTCAACTCTAAAAAGTGAGTCTGATCTTTAGACAAGAGGTCCCTTATGTTTTCGTTATATATTTCCAAATATGAGCACCTCACTAAAAATCTGTGAAGCAAGATGAATGTGAGAAAATTATTTTCACGCATGGGTTTATTATTAAGGAAGGTGAATACACCATTTTGGTTGTCATAAAATACCTTTGTCCCTCTGCCGCTTTAGCAATGCTAGTGAAAATTTGTGCAAATGAATTTGGAATAATCCCTTTTAGTTCAGGTACATCATTAAGGCCTTCCATCGTAAACGTTTTACCAGTTCCTGTCTGGCCATATGCAAATATTGTCCCATTGTAACCTTCCAATACGTTTTCAACAATAGGTCGAGCCACAGCGTTATATACATCCGCTTGAGCGGATTGTGTATGGAATACGTGATCAAAGGAGAATGATTTGGTTTGGTGGTCTCCTGAAGAGTGTTCTGCGGCTGCTACAGTCACTGTGTTTGAATTCGTGTCCATGTCCACAATTACTTTACACTTTTTGTCCAACTCCTTTTTACTTAGGGGTCGACATCTTACCACGACTTTAATGTTTTCAGCAGGTTCTGCTGAGGCAGAGGTTTCTCTTTCTAAAATTGTGTCGATATCAAGACTACTACCCATACCCCCTCCTGATACAGGAGAGGTCGCCTCTGAGGTTGCGGTTGTTGGACGGGATGTCATTTTGAATGCACTTTGGAATTGAAACTTGGATGGAATGAGAATAATGAGATATACACGTATTATCTGTATCTGTTTAGACCTTCTAGTCAAACTAAAACGGACAAAGAGACTACATGAGTATAGTTATGTAATATTTGAAATGATGGTATGAAATCCTGGAAAAAATCATGCAAGATCGCTACCACGTCAACGACTGTGTAATAACTATGTTACATAAAATATTACATTTTGTGAGAAAGATCATCTGAAATGAGCTGGATTATGTGCATATATGTCAACAAACTTGCATGTATTGAGTGCAGCCCCGAAAAATCGATAAAACTTGTGAAAGGGGAGAATTCCGGGTTTCGTGTATTCGCAGCTATATAAACCGAATTTATGAAACATTTATATAGTGAGAGCTACTTACTTCATGCATAGGGGTAGGGAAATAAAAACAACATGCAACACAAATGCAAGTCGTAGATTATCATTTTTGTTTTGTTCATATTTTCCTTTCTGCAGTTAATGAAATGTACCAATGATTATGATGCAGGTAGATCCATATAATAAAACTTCAATACTACACATTTTTCACAGAACAATTTTTCATTTTGTTATTCAACATATAGTAAAACCATCTGTTGGTTGTTAAAGAATCAGAGATATATAATATACTATTTCGTTTAAACAGAATATAGTAGCTGTATTTTTGTAATATATATTTCAAATATATTATTTATGTTTACTTTTTCTACGCTGGGGACGTGTCGACCGGTTAAAACCATTCGATTGTCAGCCCATTGTGATTTTCTTTGCGAACGTAATCCTTTTGAGAATCCTCAATCTATTTAGAAAAAAAAATGTCAGTTACATGTTGTAAACTTTAGATGAATTTGTTTTTGAAAATATAAAACTGGAATAAAAACAAAATACTCACAAGTAACGTTTTTTCAGACAGCATCAGTCTCTTTAGCTTCGGCATTCGAAGGAATGTAGTGCGGAGCATAATAGCCATATCAATATTTGAATTGCTTTTCACGTTCAACTTAAGCTCCTCGAGATCTAAATACAATCAAATTACATTTGAAACATTTATTTATAATCACTATATTGTCCTCTGAAAAATACTCACGTACTAATAGTGTTACAACAAAAACTGTTAATTTTTTTCCTTACCGATAAGGTTTCTGAGGCTGGAGCAATCCTCATAAGTCTTAATAGCATCCAAGATGGTTATCTCATCATTCGCCAGCTCTTTATATTTATCCCTAGGTATACCCGTAATGGCGGAACACAGCGCTTCCCTCCCCTCATCAGAATTGCAGCCATTGTATACAACGTGCAGCTTTTTTAATCTAGGAAATCCCTGGAAGCAAAGATGAAGGCCAGGTTCTGAATCCCTCACTATCACGTCCAGTTCCTTTAGACAGGGTAAACTGTCAGCAAATCCACGAAGCACCTCGTACGGCATGTCATTAATAAAAGACAATGTTAACCGCTCCACACTTTCCGACTTTGACTCGTAAAACTCTTTTATTTGACTATCTTTGGTAATTAAAGTCAACTTAAGATTCTTTAATGATGGTAACTGACTTTGATAGCTTTTCATTCCACTAATTTCCCATATTCCGGCATGTAATTCTAAAGATGTTAGTTTTCTCATTGGCGTAGTAAAGTCAATGGTCAAAGGTTCATATACATAATCACTGCGCATTCTCCAAATAATGTGATCCCACTCTTGACCAGAAACATTGAGGTCTAAGTGCTCCAGCGAGGAGCCGTATTTTTGAAGAAGGAAAGTTCCATGACAAGCAGTCACACCATCGTCTCGTTTAAATGTTCGAAGGGGCGCCCTTAAAATTATACTTTTGAGAGCACCACTACTTTGGCTCTTTTGCCCCATCTCTAAACAGTCTTCAACTTCATCAGGATTCATTTTTACAAGAGGTACGTCCATATATTTTATCCCCTTTGGAAATGACATACGGTAGAGCGCCGGAGCAAAATGCGGAGCGTAACATTGCAAAATAAATGTTTCTACGTTTGTAGCACTATTTAAAATTTGCTGTAAGAGGTACATATAGTTTCCGTGCAGGAAAGGATTGTGATGTAGGGCGCTGAGGCCGCCTAGCTTGTTACACGAATGCGTTTCATTTGTACACTTGATTTTAATCTTTTTCAAACTGTATAAATTCAACTGTGGCCAGTAAAATCGCATCGTAGAATCTGCCGGCAAGTTAAAATTTATTTCGTGAAGGTATCGCTCAAAGTGACACCACGCGGAATGCACAAATTCATTTTCTACTTCTTTATAGAAAAATCCGGGAGGTAAAATCAATTTGAGTGATGGAAAGGGTAGATCTGAATTTTGAAATGTGTCTGGTCGTACCAGGGGCACTTTCAGTGCTTCCAGAAAGGTTTCCGGTTCATGATTTGTTACTTGCCTCTTCTTTTTCTGAATATGTAGTAGTGGATTTATGATCAAAACGGATTTTCCAGCGGCAAGGAATACGGCGGAAATTTCCTCATTCCAGTCCTTACAAACTAAACGACATGCTCGCACAGAGTCAAAATCAGGTGAAGGTTTGTATCGCGGATCGGCTTTGTCAAGTGTGGATTCTGAGGAGGGGTCCATACTACAAGCTAGATGAAGGATTTTGAAACGGAACTACATAGAAGAATAAAATGAAAAAGTAGTTAATAGTTGTATTGGACACTTGATAGTATCAAGTTGCTACATGTATTTATTGTGCAATTTATTCACGTGTATAACATAATATTTTATACCAATCTTAACGCTTTTGCCTGTGAGTCTTCATTCGTATCAGTCAATTCCTCCATACATACACCTGGTTTAGCCATATCACCGTTTACAAACTGCGTATCTCCGTCTGCGTGATTTTTTGTTCTATGTTTCCTATTTCTCATGGTCCCTGATGGAAGTGGAATGGCTTCTTCCTGTATGAAATTACAAGAATTGGTTTAAATATTTAAAAATAAACTACAATAATAATAATTACAGAAATTAAATTTAATGGAAAATATTATGTGTAAAACTCGCTTACCTCTGAAGGACCCATCCCTTGTAAAACAAGGGCCTTCATCTTTCGTATGGCGTTAAACATTTTTATAGCGGCTTTTAAACTGATCGCTGTTGATTATATCGATAAAATACACATTGTCACAGATTTTGACCCAATTTATTTAGTTTTCTTTCTAACTTAGAAAGAACCGGGTGTATATTATTGTAAAAATAATAATATATTATTTGTGAATGTGCGTAGATGCACATGGTTGAACACCCATGTGTAAAGAACCACAATAATAATATATGTACGTGTCCAGGATAATTTAATTCTTTGAGTAAAAAAATGTACATATATAAATTCCTTTGGAAACACCTGACTTGTAGTAGTAATTGAATGTTGGTTAGGTTGGACCCAGAGGTAGATAATTTATTAGCTTTATGGTATATGGATTTTTGTACAGCATGTCATCACATAAACAATGTTCCATTTACTTTATGCAACTAAAATTTTTATAACAGGGTTGGATTTATTATTGACAAAGTTGAAAATATACGCATGCAGGATAAGCTACCTTGCTAGCTCCCGTATGTTTTTGAACATACCTATTTTATACTTTTGCGAGTGAGCAGAGTGGAAAGAGATACGATTTAGCTTTTAGTTCTTTAGTTGCATGTAACTTTTACACGTTCTTGTACAAGTAAATACACATGCACGCACTTGTATAAATCTTTTGTGTTTTGTTTGTAATAATAAGTTGTATAGTAGTATAACTTGCATGTATATTTTTTTTACCCATCCATGAAAGAATAAAAAGTATTATCATTAGTTATACCATAAATAGAATGGTTTTGTGGAAAGAGTTCATAATGCTGTTATGAGTTGTACAATGTTGAATGTAAATACTCTGATTTAAGAGAGGTTGCATTTTATTTCATGCAACCGTCTTAATTATGTGGCAACTTTCCCATAATAACAGCTTCAAATCTGTACAACTAAGCCCATGCTACCAAGTAGGGGTAACGTGAACCATCCTGAGAAAACCAGGATGATGAATTACGATGTAGTTTTCCATTTATTGGCTCTGCCGTTTCGAATAAATAAATATTGATACTTTGAAATTTGGTAATTGATGTATGTCATTGAGGTACATATATACCTACCTAAATACACATATTCTTCTTCTCCAGGATGTGTTACTTCAAACCACGGTAATTGATATGCTGTATGTCTGGTTATTGAACAAGATGCTTAAAAAATCCACAAAAATACAAATCAATAAGCAGAAACTTAAATATTATTATTACAACACAAAATTATACTTTTAAATATGAAATTGAAACGTCGAAAGCAATATTCATCCGATTAGTCCTTGTAAGCAATCTATCATATCATGATTTCACGGTAAACTTTTATCGTTATTGCTATTACTTTGAAATAATGTATACCTAAATATTTGCGTCATATACTCGTTTGTGTCTTTATTTGGTTGTCTGGTCTGATGGGCTAACGACCTTGTAACAAAAATTTGTCTCAAACATCTGATAATAAAGGCAATCAATCAAATTACTTGGCTGGAAAAAGAAAAGTTTGTTGATTTTCTCAGCTCAGCGTAGGCTGATGAAGAGCAAATTTTTCGGGGAAATAGAAGGTTAGTTAAGTTGGCAGTAGTCTGGTTACAGACATCGCAAAAAAACTATGCAAAATAACGCGAGGTGGTTGGTGGTTCACATTCCCCAGCACCACAGTCTAAACTAGGTTACATAACGGGATTTTCGGTCAGTAAACTCGACATTACTAAATAATACAATGTGATGTATTCCAGCCTTTTTTGTCAATTTGTCTGAGTACGAATCTGCGACTAAGATCTTTATCTATTGACAGTATTTTGGTATTAATGCCTGTAAATATGTCCAAAAAGCAAATAGTTCCAGTAAAGAGTTGACAAGACAAAGACAACAAATCATGCATGTTTGCCAGAAAAACTCAAAATCAATTTTTTACCGATATCGTTATCGCTATCAAGCACATACCTATATCCAATAAATAGGTATTAAAGTATTAAAAAGTACATCTGCCACCAACATTTTTTTTATCAAGTACGACATAAGTGGTGATAGTTAAGTCAAAGACAGCTTGAGATTTTATTCCTGTGTTTAAATAAATGATTATGAACTATGCGAACAATATTGGTCTCAAACATTAAAGTTGAGTTGAAGTATTGAGAAATCTTGAATCGCTTCCCAATGTAAAATTAAGGTATTGGAGATTTTGTGAGTACGAAATCTTGAAGGCATAAAAGCTAGAGTAGTATGCAAGCATATTTAAATTTAATATTGATATACAATGTTAATGTTTGTGCTTCTTATCCAGCAAACAACAAAATTTCAAATATATATTTACATATGAGGATAGATATAAGGATTATCTACAAAGAACAACAAAACTCCAATTAGAATTACTTGGACGAATGCAAAAATATATTTAGAAAAGGAAAATTAACGAACAATGGAAAAAATTTACATCGAGATATGTATTTCGTGGATTGCAAATAACAACTGTAAAAGTTGGAGATAACAATACAGCGACCGATTAAATAAATATTTTTTAATGCAAAGTATTAAATTATCAACTTGTATGTACTATATCGACTGCGAAACTGCAATATGTAACGAATGCAAACCTAGTCACTCTCAAAACATTACAAATGAATAACATGTCGATCTCAAAACATTACAAGTGAAAAACATGTATATGTACCCTAATTCCATATCATATCAACCCATTCATGATGCCATCCAAAGTTTATCCTGTTCAGATGCCTTTTGATGAGGTAACAGGAAAATGCACGGGAAAAAAACAATATTTTTTTGAACAAGAAATAAATTAAAGAGTTGAACAGTGAATATTTAAGTTGTTTATTTGTTTAATCCAAAATACTATCAAAACATTTTCTTAAAAATAAAAATAAATATTCTGATGACAAGTTGCAACGTAATTATACCAGTGAATAAATATCATGTAAAATTTTAGACGCCTTGTAATTATCCAAACTAATCAAGATGATAAAATAAAGCATCAACAAAACCAAACGAGATATAGTGTACATGTACAACTATCCAAACCAGTACACACACATGTAGTATGAACACGAACAACAGGTCATACAAATTTAAAAATGTCAACATAAATAGAATTACCTTGCCTTGTTTACAAAATATCTGCGCAAAAAATGGATATGCCACAAAAGACTGCCAGTTTTTTTTTGTAGCGTGAACATTTTCTGTTCCTGTTTGTGCATTTTGGGATATTTCTGGCAATGGATCAGTGACACTTTGTCTGTGTGTTTAGTGGACTTTGTTCGTGCAGGCAGATACAGTGTTAATATGCCTGTGTTAAATATGTACCTATTGGCGTTGACGATTACTGTACTGTAATGGTCCAGTATAAAAGAAAAATAACAAAAAGTATATAATGGCTTTTTAAATTAAATCGAGTAGCTTTTTATTGTTAATAAGTATATATCCCAAAAGTTGATGGTGAACATCTATCTCAAACCTTTGACAAATCACATCTTGTAAACAAAAAAGAAAAACAGATTGTGCTCTCAAGTAAATAATTGAATTTGAAGACACACATACAACATATGCATATAACACATGTACGTGCGTCGGCTCGCCATCACTGGATCTTGGTTGTTTGTTGGTTGGTTTTTTTGTGGAGTTGCTGAAATATCATTGTGACAAAGTATAAACGAACAAAAGAGTGATGGCAGCTTATAAACACATTGGTATAAACATATTGAAATGAGCAGTTCAAAGAATATAAAAATAAGGAAGTTATTTAACCCCTCTGTTCTACTTACAGGCTTCATATACAACTCTACATCTTTGTCTTCCACAAGTTCATTACTTGAACATCTTTTTTTCGTACATGCATTGCACGAGTGAGCCAAACTGATAATGTTTGCTTCGTTGATCCTCTCTTTTTCAAACTTGAAGATGTAAGATTTCTTTCCTACTAGTTTTTCCCAAAAGCAAAGGGATTACTCTCGCATTTTGCAGATTCGGATACGGGAGTTGGATAGCAGAGATAATGTTTGCTTCGTTGATCCTCTCTTTTTCAAACTTGAAGATGTAAGATTTCTTTCCTACTAGTTTTTCCCAAAAGCAAAGGGATTACTCTCGCATTTTGCAGATTCGGATAGGGGAGTTGGATAGCAGCCTCCTTATTGATATTACGCTAGATCGCCGCATACATTAATACAGCGCGTCCAGTCAAGCATATAGCATATATCTGAAGTGGCAGCTCATAACAACTCGTAACTCGGTGAGAACGGGAACACGCACGTGTCCAGTGCAACAGCTTTGTGTAAACTACTACAACAAGTTGCATTTTGCATGTATGCTAGGCTTGCTTGTATTTATATTTTATTTTTATGTACTTAAGTTCATTATCTTTCGTAACAACATTCATATCACTTGGAAGTGAACTCAAAAACTTGGGATCATTAATGTAATTGGCCTACAACGGCACGCATCTCAGAGAAATTTGTTACTTTTGCGCTATCAATATTGGAAAGCTCGTGTTTGTGTTATATAATAAATAACTTTGGGGTGAATAAAATGTCTTGGATGAAATAACGATTTTGGTGTGTGTTGTGGTGTGAGTGAAGTGAAAGAAAGGAAATGTCGAAAACGTGCTTCGGTCTCATTTAAAATTGTGAAAAAATAAGATGCCATTTTATGTCATCAATGGGAAGGCCAAGCTTATCGAGCTTGAGTATGAACTCGAGCCCTTACCGTTATGTTTCTCCAGGTGAGAAGTAGATACAGAACAACACTAAAAAATTATTAACCTTTACATTATTTAAATGAATATTACATTACTTAAATTAATGGCAGGTTTTACACAAGTGTGACTAATTGACAATTGTGTTTAAACAAAATTAAGATGGGGGTTCTGTCTGGAAAGGACCAAGGAAAATATGTTGCTTTTGCACATTAGCCATCGTTTTCCCAGCCCTATTGATCTCAATTCCGTTGCTCATGAGATTTGTTTTGTATGGCACAAGCTCACATTTTCTTAATCCGTCTGATATGAAGATTTTGGACAACAGAATCTCTACAACTTGGTGTCAGGTTTGTAATAAATTGAAATTGAAATTGAATGTAAATTGAATTTGAAAAAACAAGTCCAAAAAATAAAATAATTTAAGAGTTCGCCATAATGTCCCAGACAGGCTATGTACAGACAAGGTAATGAAACATTGTAATAACGGCATATTTGTTTTTTCCCATATTTAGACGTTTGTCAGGTTTCTCTGTAATGTAATTTGAAATTTAATCGTTTCAACAGGAAAATATATTACATTCCCTCTCTGTATGCGTGACCTCAAGTTGCATAATAACGAGTTAAGAAAAAAGCAAAGTCATATGAGCTGTATCCTATTTATCAAGACAAAGAATCGTTTCGTTTTTTATCATGTTAAACATTTGTACTGAAACTTTTCGCGTGGGACGAATTTATTATACGTAAAAAGTAGATGGCAGACAATACATTCGTATCTACTTTTTCCTAGGTATTACGTGATTTTTGGATCTGAACTGAAAAAATATACATAATAGTAAACAAGATAAAATGGGTGACAACGCCAGAAAACGTCTAATGAACACAGATATATGAACATCCATTTCATAAGAAAGACAAAGTATTTACTCAAGGCGAGACATAAAAATAAAAAGGAGGAATTTTCTTATTACTACTACCAATGTGGCGTGGTCGTCTCATTTGGCATCCCGAACATTTTATTGTCTCGTATATTTGTCAATATAACCACTTGCTATCTTTTCACGTTTTATTGAAGAAAGAAATATACAAAAGGCTTCACAATGTGTTGTGAACCAGACTACAAAATTGTGTGGATCATTGAAAATAAGCTTGAATATACATATTGCAGGATAAAACGTCCCATTGTCAAGAATTCTTATTTCCATATAAAATGTTCATTTTTTCAAGGCCACAAGTTCCAAAATTACATGGTACAATGCTCGAATTATTGCTCCACGAGAAATTTATACACGATTATAGTAATAAGAGGGATTCGGTAACAAGTCTTTCTTCAAGAAATATACATATACGGACGCATATATTAATGCCAATTTTATAGTTCATTTGCGTTGTCTATACATATTTCAGCATCTATAAAACCGATTAAACAAAGTCACGACGTATCAATTAATTGTGTTGTGATTTTCCGTTTTTTTAGGGTGAGACTGTTCGGATAAATACGTCATTCACAGCATATGTGACAGACGGAGAACCATCCTTAATTGACGAACCAACACACCTAACTCTTGATAGGAATCTGATAATTCCTGATGATCACAAAGAGTATGCGATAGTATGATGATAATTATCAGTAAAACTTAAAACTATGTTGCAATTTGGCTGTTGTATTTGATGTGCGGCAAATGCTTTGTGACATAAAAAAATAAGTACTGCTGAAGTACATAATGGCAATGTTATATCATAACAACATTTGTATTGGATTTTTTTTAGGTATTGGGGCTTTTATTTGCTAAAAGGGTCAAAGTTTAAGATAAGAACATGCGCAAGGTACATTACATTGACATAATATGAATTGACATTTTGATGTACATACATACTAGAAGCAATGACCTTATATGTAGGATTTATTAATGAAACCAGTACTTGATTTGAATTTTCCAGATGGCGAGGTGGCACTTTGCTTGTGGTACAAGGTGAAAATCACTTGGAACACTGTGCCTACATTGGAGAAAGTGATTCCGCTGGAAACTCGGATGAAGTGTCCAGCTCCAACTCTTTTGAACTGAACAATGAACTCATGAAGCCCAACAAGTTGAAAACATACTCACAAGAAGAGCTGGATACCATTTTAACCAAAATTCGCTACTACATCAAGGCAAATCCAAAAAATTACGGGGTGTTGAAAAAACATTTAGCTGAATGGTTGCTTATTGAACAAGAAGCCTATGAAAAGAGAAAGACGGATGGGGATTACGGCAACTTTTCTACGAATTCTCCGCTGGAAAATTTAAAGTCAATTTTAGATGAAAATGAGCCTAGTTCACTTTTCCCCACATCTTCTCCGACATCTCTACAAAATATTCTTGCCAGTAGTAGTGGCTTTCAAGAAACTGACAACGGCACAATTTTGGGCATTTCTCACAAAAATTATAGCGAAACGTTAAATGGTAATAGCAGCTCGTTTCCACTGGCACTGCTTGTTAATTCGGTAGAGACGGGAACTTTAAAGAGAGGTAGGAGGGAAGCAGAGATAAGAAGGAAAACAGAATCCGGTGAAAATGGGGCATTTGAAGACGAAAGTGTAGACGACCAGAATGGTGATAGTATTGATTCTCTCTCCGGAGTTGTACATCCCCGAATGAAGTATTTGACGTCTGCGAAACCAAAATCATTTGACTGGCCCACAGATCAGGGTCACCACACCGGAGTTCTGAATGATACCTTTGGTGACAACAAAGATGGCTCTGACTCGGAGTCTGAATCTAGCTTCTCAAGTAGTGAAGAAGCTTTGAAAAGGTGTGAAGGTGTTTTGGCGACATTCAACATCGTGCGTGATGATAACTGTGAAGCTTTTGGAAGTTATGATGA
This sequence comes from Zhuqinia jingwanae, assembly GCA_027744095.1. NCBI lineage: Eukaryota > Metazoa > Arthropoda > Collembola > Entomobryomorpha > Paronellidae > Zhuqinia > Zhuqinia jingwanae. The sequence goes on from JAHZNC010001778.1 coordinate 19,789, forward strand.
TTTGGACATTTATTTTGAACCCAGTAATGCCCTCCATGTTGCAGGCAGCGCTGATGAATTTTTGCCTTATTATGAGGATATTGTAAATGTCTCAGGCTACTACTACTTTATTTTTGGATCAGAGAATGAAAAGCGGGATAATTTTATTCGAGCAAAATTTGAGTTGGAAAAATCCGAATATCATTTACCCGAGCCTCTGCAAAATTGCACGAATGTGAAGGAATGCCATGTCGATTTTAAATTTGCGTCATCTCAAAAAGTAGGATATTTTGATAAACAATAATTTCCCAATTGTTAAAAAAATTGAACGATGACTTAACAAGTACAAAATAATTAATTGTATTCTTTGAATGCTCCTTAGGTGGTTGTAAAAATTCCTCGACCACCACCCCAGTTTGGCGCATATTGGGACCAAGTGTACGTACTTTATTTTTGGATCAGAGAATGAAAAGCGGGATAATTTTATTCGAGCAAAATTTGAGTTGGAAAAATCCGAATATCATTTACCCGAGCCTCTGCAAAATTGCACGAATGTGAAAGAATGCCATGTCGATTTTAAATTTGCGTCATCTCAAAAAGTAGGTTGTTTTGTTAAAGAAAATTTCCCAATTATTCGTTAAAAAAAACTTGAACGATGGCTAAGCAAATACAAAATAATTAATTGTATTCTTTGAATGCTCCTTAGGTGGTTGTAAAAATTCCTCGACCACCACCCCAGTTTGGCGCATATTGGGACCAAGTGTACGTTGCGGAAACGGAATGCCATCCAAGGACTCATCTTTACATGATATTTGCCTTTATGGTTCCCCTTGTAATTTTACTTTGTGCATTTCAGTAAAGAAGAGNTTTATGGTTCCCCTTGTAATTTTACTTTGTGCATTTCAGTAAAGAAGAGCGTTTTTTTGTTATTATCTCATGAGTATGTGATATATTATATAATTATAATTCAATATGTTAATTGAATGTGTATCAAACATTTTCTCATATTACATACCTAAAAACATGACAATTTCATTTTGTATATTGTAATTTATAATTACTTATCTTCTAAATATACGGATGAATATGTAGGTAATGCAACTAACATTTATATTTTAAAATATTAATTATTAAGATTTTTTGAGAATGCATAAACCTTACAGAATGCAATTACAGATAAACACAGCACAACATGTCTGCATGCAACAATTGTTACATGAAGACATGTTGTGCTGTGCTTATCCGTATTAAATTTATTTAAGTACCTCCAGTAATAGTAACTGTGCGAAAAAAAAGTACTAAAATCCATTCACTGGATACCAAAACATGAAATATTACAAAAAAAATACTGATGTTGGTATGTAATTAAACTGATTAAAATTAAAACGGAAGACTTTATTTTTTAAGTATATTGTAAAAGTTATTGCGATATTTGTTTCTCTATCATTATTGAGCGAGTATTTTTAGGTTTACATTGGCATGTGTATATACATATAACCTTCAGCGTCATCATGCCATATAATTTTTAATAAAATCAAGATAATACTAAAGATAAAATTATAATAGGTTTATAATTTCAACTTTCATTTTGTTTTTTCATTTCAGCCATTGGCTTTATACCTAGCCGTAGACAGTCTTCTAATTAATTTGTCATTGAATTGAGTATACTGATTTTTATTCGGTTCCATCATCATAATCCCGTCTAATCTATCTTGATCAACTCCATAATACTTGGCCAAATCATACAGTCCGTCTTCAATGTCCCTTATAAATAGCTTGAGCTGGGCTTGATTTTCAAACAATTTGGAATCGGATGTCACGCATATTCTAAGCTTGTTGCAGTAGCTATAAGTTGAAATAGCCATGCCTGGAAATTAAGAAAAAAATAAAAGTGTAAAAAAAATGCAAATGCAAAATAAAACTCTCCAAATTCTAAATAAACTGGATTCTTACCGAATGCTTTAAACAACGGCAACCATGCTCCAATATCAATTAATTCCCTATCAAACAAATGATAAGGTTCCTGGATCCCAGGAATGTTGCTAAAAACAATGGGAGCAGCAGGTAATTCGAGTAGCACATCTTGCAGCATTTTCGGGCAAACTGCAGAAAACTTCATGATGTAGAAATGAAACCAGGGTTCAGAAGAGCCAAGATAACTCTTTCCCACGCGATCACAACACTTGAGTCTTTTTATCAAATTCTCTTCAGCAAGAGGATACGGAACACTAAATGTAGTGAAATGATTTTGCATTTGTCTGGATGGATAAGGCAACATCACTGTCATATTTCCAACGCTAATTGTATCTGGAACAGGAATTGGCAAAATGGTCATGGGACTTGTTGCCCTCTTTATTTCCGCCCTTTCATGCAAGTTTCTCAAGCTTCCGGTGCAGGCACTGACCAGAATGGATGCCAATGATGCTCCAGACTCATTTTTTATTTCTTTTATCAAATTAAGATTGAGAGGCCTTGACCAGTCTACAAACTTTTGTTGTGAGTATTTTCTTAAAATTAAGGGTGAATCATCCAAAATGGAGGATTTGAGCGTGAGAATAAAGTCAAGGGGTCCTACTGTCAATGCTTTCAAATTAATCCATGCTTGTTTCCATCTTGTCATTCCAGCAAATGGTTTCAGAGGATCCATGCAGTACTTCAAGGGCCGATCAGCCAGCACAGAATCCATCAGTATTGCAAAGGATGCCCCATCAGCATATGCATGATGTACCCTGTAGATGGACACGAAATGACCTGGTCTGGAATCCGGACTTTCGTTGTTCAGCCGATAATTTGGAATTATTAAATGCTCCCATTGAGGTCGAGATACACAATCCGTCATATCTTTACTCATCAAGCGCCCCATCAAAGCCATTAGCTTGTCCTCTGTGTACACTTCATTGGGTCTGATAGAATCCAAGTAGCGGACATGCTGACGGATGTCGAACGAACTGCTGATATTGTGCCAGCAATAAAATCCCAGCTTTGATGTTAGCCTCCATTTAATTTTGTCATAAATATTTTTACATCCCGTCACCGGGTCGTTGTATGCAAAGACATGTGTTTTGTAACGATCTCGTATGCTCTCTAAGTCTGGTTCTCCCTTGAGAACTGTGAAACTATGAATTAGCGCACTATTGCCTGTTGTCTTATGTCCAAACAGGCCATCTGAACTGGCCGTGGAAACTAGATTGTATACATTTTTCCCATGCCCCAAGTTTATTACTTTTTGGATAATGTAACGCACAGTCAAAAGGAGAATCACTGACACTATTGCCACTGGCCAAAACACTGGTAAAATTGCAAGGGCAACGAAGAATCGAAGCAGTTCTTTCAAACAATCCTTCAAAATCTTTGAGTAGCCCATTTTGCCCGTTTGTATTCAACTTGATCTACTCAAAGTAAAAGTATACCACGCATTGTTTCTGCTTCATTTGTATGTATATGTCCCACGGACAAGTGTCACCGGAACCACTTTGTAGCGGAAGTTAGGAAAAAAAGTAATAGTGACTTAGGAGCAGGTTAATTGTTTTCCACATATACAAATTCTTATGGCCAGTCAAAAAGACTACTTGGAGAACTTGGATTTGATTTAGTAGTTGTCCTTGTCAGTAAGTCCACTAGTTACTGGGATTCCATACAAGGACGACATGGAATTTTAGTCGCATGCAACACACAGTCACTTTTGTAGATTCCTGCGATCTTTGGCATGTATGATCTTTGAGCAACGAAAATTTTTGTCTTGAAGGTTAGCCGCCCTACATGTATACTACGTGAATGGATCAAAGATCACTTATCATTCAACGTTACAAAAAGATACGAAAATATTGAAACCTACTTACTTGCGTAATAATAAGCATGTAGATACATACATGCATTCGTTGTATGCTTTTGGTGCTGTATACGTATTACTTATTTTTTACGAGAAGATGTGATCACTAATGCTGCAAAAAAATTGTATTACAGGTGAGGCTGATAGTTGAACATTCAACATTGGTCCTAATTTTTTTCTGCACGTTTGTATTTTATATTATCTTATCACAAGTCAAGTTCAAGTTATATAATAAATGTATGTCTTTTCTTTTGACGTCATCCCTTTGAGTAGCATCACAGATTTTAAAAGAAATATAATCGGTGCAAATTTATACTTTTAGACATGTCGGGTACATGTTAAAAACTGGTTCCTACCTAAAAACTAAAAACCAAGATCATTATATTCATTATACACACTGCACATGGTATACTCTCTTGCAAACTTTAACTCTGAAATATTCTATATACCTACCTACCCACGAACAAACTATATTTTACTTGTTTTAAAGGACACTATAGCACACAACCATGAAAATTTGAAGATGCGTTTTTTCCAT
>JAHZNC010001779.1:0-41830 GCA_027744095.1 Zhuqinia jingwanae
GCCGCCAGCGCAGCTACCAGCCCCTCCACCGCCACCACCACCTCCAGCGTCTCCACCTTACGTGCCATCACCGTCTTTACTGGAACCGGTGTCACCCGGTCCCTTGACACCACCACCGGATGACCGTGAACCTCGGGTTGACGTTACTGAACGTTACTATGTACACGTGAATGGATGTTGATGTTAAAATATGGTAAAATCCGATCAAGAGACATCATTCTAATGAATTTAAAGCTTTTATGCATACTGAATTTCTGCTGGGATACAGGAATTTAAAAAAATAGGATAATTGGTTATTTTATGTCGGGAAGTTGGTGTTTTTCATCAAAGACGTCGGGAAGTTAGTTTTTCTGGTAAAATACCAAAAAGTCGGGAGATCGGTTAATCGGACGACAGGTAGTGATTCTTATATTTATGTTGCGTGGGATGAATGATAAGCATTTTAAGTACCACCAAAGTTCTTCGTATCGTTCCAAATCCCGACATTATTTACTTAGCCACTTGTTCTAAAGAGGTAGAATGAGGATGAACATGTGACATGCATGTGATCCAGTAAAAAATGACTCCTTGGTAATGTCCTCGTGGCTTCATATGTATATTGTTGGATGCATATACATATAGGTACAAATAATATAGAAAATATCTCAGAATCTCATACAACAGAAACCACAAAAGCTAATTTTGGCAGTTTCATTGAGCAGTTTTTACGTAAACGGCAAGACGATGTCACTCGCTTTTCTCATCCATCATCTTTCAGTGGAAATCCGTCTTTTCTCTCATCATTTTCCTCCTCGTTTACCTTAATAATGCTACTTTCCTTGGCGGATGAAGCCCTTATCGTGCACCTCAATCAAAAACATTGTATGAAATAAAATACTGAGGGCGTGGTTTGGTTTCACCCTATTCACTTTACCTTCAGGTTTTCTCCCCATCTTGTTGACACAGCATGTAGATAGGTAGTACAGTCAACTGCAATTTTATTTTTGGCAATTGTCGGCTTTCACTTTCAGACCTCAAGTTATATAAAGTTCATCATCCCAAGTGCGTCTTCAATACAATTTTCTCTTTTAAATGGAATCTTGTGCATTTTAAAGCACAAAAAAATCCGATTACCTCAAGGGTTAAAAAAATTAATAAAAATTCTACATTTTTTTTTGTACTGGATATTTTAAGGTCCCATATGCGCTGGAGTAGTGGGCCACCGAATGCCGCACTACTGCTTGTTCGGAGATACTGTCAATATAGCATCTCGAATGGAGACATCGGGCCTTCGTAAGTGCTATATTCCCATATTTAATTACCTATTATTACTTCAATATGTAAAATGAGGTTTTCCTCCTGTAGCGCACATCAGCAGCGAGCCAATTTTACTATATACATGCCTGTAATATCCTTTTTGTGGTCCATTCCTTCCTTCACACATACCACGCACACACACACAAACACACACACAGTCATTACATATTTATACTTTAATCATACCACCATTAAAACACATTCCAACCCGGAACACGTCCTGACATTGTACTTTCTACGTCTAACTACATGCACGAACGTGGAGATACATGAATGATTACATGTCGCCACTTCTGGTTCTCTTCCTTTTCACTATTTTATTTAATCCCCCCTTTCCCGCTACTATGACAAAGCCAAGTAATTTACTTAGCGCGAGAATAGCGAAAAGAGAAAGTGCTCATCTTCATGTACATAAATACTTACATAAAAGAGAAAGATTACAGTAAAAAGGTGTGTATATATCTCAATCTATGAGATGAGTAGGAGTATAATATGGTTCAGCAGCTGCAGTAGTAGTAGCACCTGACAGAGGTAAGATCACACCTAGAAGACGATTCATAGAAGGCTCTTCTGCTGAATAACAACAAAAGTAGTTACCGCATTCGGAACGTACGTAAAATGGAGCTGTCTCTAGCTTTCTCTTCTGAAAAAAAAACTAGAACGCGTATCTATCTTGTTGTCTCTATCACTCTCCGTTTTCTTTACTTACTTTTTATTCCAACTTTTTCCAGTGGTTCCCGTTTACTTATTATTACATATATATACATACGCAGCGTAGTGGTAGTGAGTGTTGGTTGGTGTTGGTACCTGTGCGCGCACTTTTATACTTTAGTCTTCTTCCTACTCCGCTGGTAAGTTTTCTTCAATTCTTTTACTCGTACATTATTCATGAAGATGAGAGAAATTCGCGTGCCTACTTATTTGACTAGAGTACTACTCTACTACTCTACTACATTACATAGGTGCATATAGTGTATTTGGAACTTGTTAGGCGTCCAATATATGTACTGCTCACATTCATCTACATCACTAGAAGTTGTCGGTTGAATAGTGTAAATAGTAGGAAGAACAAGATCAAAATCCCTGAATGTTCTTTTCCTTATTTCACATTTCCATTCCATTATTCCCTCTTCTCTCTCCACTTGCAGAACACTTCTTTTCCTCATCCGCGCCCAGCCATTTCTAGTCATTGTGTACTTAGTTTTCTTTTTTAAATTCATCTTTTCGCTGGCATGTCATAAAGTCTTGTTGTGCACACTGTTGTACACATCTCACCTACAACAATATTACCCACCTACTTATGTATCTCTCATCATGTGTAGGTATAATAAAGTCCTATTATAGTTGCTCCTTCCCTTTTCAGAGTCACCACCACTATTCCACCAGCAAAATCACGCATTTCCAATTCATACTTCACACTTTTCAGATTGCAAAAACGAAGAGCGATGAATCGTAGATGTACATGGACTAAAATACTGACACGGCAAAGCTATGCATCATCAGAACAAGTAGACAACGGGAAAAAATACTTTAGTTGTGGTTGTCGTATATGTCACACACACATTGGAAATGCTTTTTCATACCAGTAAAATACTCTGCCACTGATGATGGAAGTGATTTTTTTTCTCCTCTTCCTGAGTTCTTCTTCCCCTTCTTTTCTTTAGAGAAAAAAAATCAACTGAAAACTCCATTTACTAAACAGTTTACCATTTGCCGTAGGCGGAAAGGCTTCCCGTATTATGTATTATATTTAGGAGGTATTATTAGATGATTTAGCTTTTGACAAAATACAACATGCATTGGTAGCGGAAAGGGAAGCAGAAGTATGAGTATACAAGAAGCATGTTATGAAGTACTTTGCTATTCCCACCACCATTTCTCTGTAGCCTACGATCTTTATCACACTGGCTCTATTTTGTCATTGTTGGAAGTTGTGTGGAAATGTTATTCATAATATAACATGGGTAATAATATATCTCTACCATCACTCGTAGATATAATAGTTTGCTATCAGTACAAATGGTTTTTAGGGCACGTTTCCCGAGTCGCATTGCCTTGTATCACTTGTACTTGTATATATGTACTTCTATGCGATATAAGTGAAATGAGTGTCGTGTGGAATGAGATTTTTATCCTCCCTCTCATTCTATTTAACTTTATTTACAATCCATACTATTTTTTTTTGGGAAGTAACCAAAATTCTGGAAGATTAACAATAAGTAGAAATACATACTATAAACCACAGAAATGCTGTAAGTAACGACTAAAGACAATTAAACTAGACTAGAGTTTTTAAATTAAGAAGAGAAAAAATTACAAAAGAAACTACTTAACTAGTAGTAATTACAAAAGAATTATTCCGTATAATATGTACATATGTATAATCTTTCCTTCTCTCATTTCCATGGTATAGGGGGTACTTTGGTTACCGTTGTACAATGAAACTAAGAAAAATTCAGTTGGTTGTTGGATTATGTGGGCTCAATATGGACGACGCAGAAAATTTCATAATGACTAGCGTACACGATTCACGGGCAGTTTTTGAAAATCTTGACTTGTATGTTTCTTTAAATGAATTCGTCCACATAATATGCAAAGGCAGTAGTATTCGTATTCGTCCACATATCCATTTTGTAAGGACATGCTCTACCGAAAAAAGTATTTTGCAAATAGTGCCCAAGATATAAGGAATTTCCTGAAATCAAGAATTTAGAAGCTTTCAGACTCACATCAGGGCTAAAAGGAAATGGCGAAAGATTCTTTGTTTCCATTCCATTTACTGACACGGTACAACTTGATGATTCTCATATTATTGACAATAATAGGAGGTACCAAAAATAATAAAACTTGTTACGTAGGGCAGGCCAAGTAGTGGCAATAAAATCGAGTTGTAATAATTGTGAAGGAAATATACTGTCACTGTATTTGCATGTTAATATAATGTTTGGCATTGGCGTGCAAGGAAGGGGTAAGATGATGATATGATTGCAATCCTTCCATATGAGTCATTTGAAAGTTAACAGCATTTTTGCAGTGATGTAGCACACTCATGTTTTTCTCTGTTTCATATTGTAAGCAACAGTTATTACTTATTACTGTGTAGTAAGTGAACTGACAATTTTAGGGTTTATGCATTTGTAAAGAAAAAAACCAGTATCATTATTACATGCAGCCTGTTTTATATTTGAAAATGAAAACTATAGCATGCATTTGTTCATAATTAGCAATTATGCTTGAACACTGGCCATTACCCATTATATACATAAATATTTTGTTTCAAATGAACTCTCATCAACGAGGCACACTTGAAATGTTTTTTTTTAAACAACAGGATTCTCCATTATGACGTTACAAACACAAGTTCTTCTCGTCCAATTAGTAGGCAATTTACACAACATGGGTTGCTCCTTCGAGAAATCTCCTTATCATTAGAATGATTTGTTACAATTTTAGTATACCAATCTTATTATAAAGTCAGACATGCATGTTTATTGTTAACTTATACTACTCAAATTAAAACATCTATGAAACAAATAATAATGAAAGTAATCCCTCGTTTAAGTGTAGAACAAAACAAAACATTAGAAAATTAATCTCAGGCTTATATATTCAACAAGTGAGCGAAAGTAAAAGGGAATTTGTGAGATTTTTTTTCTTCACATTAATTATTCGGGTGAAGGGAGGGACATGCTGCAAATGTGAAAGCACACATTTGTGTATATTGTGTACCCATATATGTACTTATTGTATTGTAGGTATCTATAAATTAAAAGGGAAAAATTAACTCATGAAGAACGGGAACTTGAATGTTTTTGTTTGAGTTCAAATCAGAGCCTTTCGGTTAGAGAAAAACTGCATTGCATACTAAACTTGAGTATCATACTTTTGTCTAATTGAACATACTTATAGCAGCTGCCGCAATTGCAAGCACGTATAAATGTACTTGTCTTGTCGATGAAGGAAAAGTGCCATTTTCTTGGGTTGGTTAAAAAAAATTGTAGCGGAATAGAATGTTTACACGCGTATGTACTTGTATAGTTGTATAGTATCAGGATAAATTGGTATGACGTGTCAGCAAAACACATTCTCCATAATATTACTTTGCACAGCCTTCTCTTTTCTTCTTTCCCTAAGCTTATTATATACAAGTGGTCCTTCTTTAAGCTCCTCTTTTCCTCGAACATACTCTCTCTCTCTTTCAGTTTAAAACACTGCTATAGAAACCCAGCGAATGTAATTTTATTAATGTTCCATTGACGCAGCACTCCGCATTCACATCACCGAGAAAACGGCCGAAGGACTGGAATCTACTGGTGGCTTCCACTTGGTTCCGAGAGGCGAGGTGAGTTCACTTTGATGATGAGAGAGCACAATAAATTTGGTATTAGTATATTATTATTATTGCTTGTAACATTGATAATGCAGAGACGCGCAGAACTATCATCATCTTTTTGTAAAGCGTATGGTGCCAATTGGACTGTTCATACAATTTCCATATGCTTGTAGCACAATTGTTAACAATGTCCTTTTCACCACCACCATTTCATGAATGCTGGCCAGGACCATCATAATCATCAATGTCATCATCATCCTTGCTTGTTAGCGCGTTGGCAGAGAACCCCATCCTCCTCCGCAACGACCCAGAATATTTTTTTTTGACAAAAGTGATAGTTAGTCAACACATACACAGTGCATGCATGCACTGCACACACATGATGCAAACATGTGAAAGCTCACAAAAATGGGATAATGTGCCCGCCAGCCCATGTCGTGTTAGTCAGATAATATCTTGTGATATTACTGTTATCATTATCGCTGGCATTTAGTACTACTTTACTGTCATCAGAAAAACGGAAACAAGTCGACGGGGTGGGACTGTCCGACCTGCTTTAATATTTTAAGTGGTTGCTCACGCCGTGTTAACGACGCGTGTTGTGTGTGTGTATGTTTGTGTGAGCGTGCATGGGTTTATTCAAGCGTAAATACATTCGTTTTTCCTGTAGCATTTAGGGTATACATCCAATAATAATAGGAATATTTATTTCTCCAGTAGCATTTGAATAGTTGTAGTTCCGTTCCAGGTATTTTTACCCAATATTATAATTATAACGTAGCTGTGTAACAGCATAGAATTGAGATCAGTAAGGTTGTCTGCCTGTCCGTCTCAGACAGCCTGTCCGTCTGTCTGTCTGTGATATCTTCAGAACGGTTTTCTCAAATGCCGTCATATTTGGTACACATATAGCTTAGGTCTTATCTCAGAAGCGTATTGATTTTCAGCCCCCCATCTCATCCCCCGCGAATGTTATGAAGGAAACTTTGATTTTTTTTACTTTTAACCTATAGCAAGGGACGTATCATTCTAATCATTCGCAGATACGTATTTACAGACCTTACAGCGTTATTTTGGAAGAATGACCCTGAAATAAATGTATTAACCGTTATGCATAATATTATGTATGTACACATGTACTTCAGAGTTACTCTGTATCACATATATTTTTTAATTTGGATATCTATAATACATATTATGTAAGCACCGTAGTAACTTGACTTACTTTACGAATGCCCGCATTCGCACTATTCGCAGTGTCTCTGATTGCTCATTTATATTATTCTCGACATCTAAAACAAAAGAACATAGCGCTGAGTAATAAAAGGTTTATATTATGCAATTTGTTACAGCCTTTTGCGGACAATTTCATTACACAAGGTACAACAGAATAAAAACGAAACATAACTGCAGGTGGTTGATGTGATGAGATTTCAGGAAAAGGATAGTAAAATATGCAGGTGTATCCACACACAAATGTGAAAATGATGTCCAATGCACAACCTCACACATGTGAATGGATTTAAAAAAAATGGATGCCCAAAGCTTCAATGTAGGTAGATGGAAATGGTGTATATAGCTGGGTTGTAGCTTACACACCTGTGGATTCTCAGTTTTAATTTTGAAATTTTACAAGGTTCCTTGTACATTTCAAATGATATCTGGCTAGTTGTTAGCCAAATGAAATATGAGATATGGAGTAATTAACTTATCAGTAATAAGCTGGAGCATATTATGCCACTCGATTACGTACAAAAATATTATGGCAGTAGGAACTGTTCACTTTACAGGGTTTTGGTTATTATAAAATATGTTGATGAAATACTTTTATAGATAAATAGATTACGTTATTATTATAGAACTTTTGCAAATCTTTTATATGATACGCACGTGGAATAAATTTTTCACGTCGTACTCCTTACCTCAACTCTTGGGAAATTATTATTTTTGCTACTTGAGACTATCTCATTATAAGAATGCTAGGGAATTGTGTTTTTATAATCATGTTTTGAGCTCATATATCTCTGAACCTTACAATAATTCAACAAAATTTATATTGAAAACGCAGTAGAAATTGTGCAACTAATATAATTTGAGTACGTCGCACAATATGCCAAATTTAAAGGTGCATACTTCACAAACGAAAAATTTGACGACATCACAATATAGGTCGATATGTACACGTAAAATGTATGGAAAAAGGGGTGGGACGAACAAAAAATGATGGGAGGGGAGAGGGACTCATACTAATACAATGATAAGAAACTCATCTATTTCCAATTCATTCGTTCACTGTTAAGTTTGGAATCTCGAGTGAAATATATATAGACTGGAAAGATTTTTGTGGCACATTGATTTACATTATTATACGATGTAATAAATGTACCTGAAAAATAGAATTAACGTGAGCGCAAGGTGATAGCGATAGATGACATTGTTGACATGTGAGGTTGCAAAGCGCAAAGAAGTACAATTTCGGCATTACATTCCGTGCACTATTTGACAAAATGCATGGATGAGTTTCTCTAGTGCAGTTTACAGTAACTCTTTAGCAATCTTTTGAAAAAGAAATAATGTGGGTAATAAAAAATGTCTTCCATTTCAATTTCATCGGCGATCTGTAAATATGTGTATATGTTTGTATGACGGAATTTTTTTTTCGCTGATTTTTTAGGTACTACTCAAGGGCAAAGGTGTGACAAATACTTTCTGGCTGATGGGCTGTGATGATGAATCTAAGTGGAAACGAGCTAGAAAGTTACAAACCACCGCTTCAAAAGAATCCATTGATACAAAGTGTAGCACGACACTGAATCATCATTATTCCCATTCTCCGTCCAACAACGTCATGACAATTTGTGTCACACCTGCCGAATAATGTGATTGCTTGCTGGAATGTATGGATACGCGACTGGTTATTATTATTGTATAAAAAAATCGTATTATGTACATGCATTATGTTCATGTATACTTGGTACTAACAAAAAGAGGGATGCCCCGAGTAGCAAACGAGGAAAATAAGGAAGAATGTAGTGGAGTCGGGGTTTCCTGGAAGGTGACACACCACACCACACACTAATACAGGAAATGCTGAAACATGAAGAACAGAGAAACTTGACTCTAAGGGAAATACTACCTACCTGTGTCCATAATCCATATACATGTGACAGCACTAGACGCGTCATTAGTTCAAGTGAACATTTTGTCAACGGCATACTTCAATTTCCTTCTTGCCTCTGAATGAAAACACCGAAATATATGTATTTTTAGCATTCATGTACTAACAATATCATAACTTACATGTCTACAATCTATAAAAAAAATATCTATAATGCCTACACCTAGTACTCGTGAATATTTGTCGATAACACAACTTCAGCCAAATGGCTCGTCTTTTATTTTAATTTCAAATATTAACTGAGAGACTAAATTATGCTCGTTGGATTAGATTTACATTAAAATAATACGACCCTAAAATAATTGAGACTTTGATATACTATGCGCATGTGGAACAAGGGACAAAAGAATCTTTAAATTGCAAACCAAATATTTATGTTTGTACATACTAACCTTCTGTATTCCCACCCCAGTGTACAATTATATTATAATACATGCTCTTATAGCGCTTCGTAAAAATTATTTCAGTAAATGTTCATGATCATACTTTTTGAACAAAAACAGAAGGAGCATTTAGTTTTAAACAAGTTATTTGTTTCATTTAATGTACACATATTATATAGCTGCTTCATTTACATCTTGTATCGTAGGAAAATCTAGTGCAGGCAGTGAGTGAATGACGCAAGATGTGATGTAATACGCCTCCACATATCATACTGGAAAGTATGAAACACCCCGTGTTTAGAGATGTTACCACATAATAATGTGCTTATGCGTATTACGTAATAATATATATCACCTAGTTAGCTTGTTTAAGAAGGCCAAAGAAAACTTTTAACGAAATTAATTTATGGCGTAAGCTTGGAGAAAGTAACTTTCAAAGTGAAAGCAAAGGATTTATAGATGATGATGTATGATGTTTATATTTAGCAACGTCTGTGGTGTATGAATTTACCTGAGCTGACAGTATTTTAATGCAGATACCTGCTGTTTGGGTAACTGTAACAAACTGGTGACCTCACTTCTAATACCTAAATATAAATTTCCGGAGTGGGAATTTGTCAGATTATAACTTGATTATGAAGATTTGAAAGTCAATATTTGGTCTACAATTTTTAGTATTACATTATTTTTAAGAACGGAATATCAGGGTCTTTTATTACAAAAAATAACGAAACGTTACATCAAAGCAACATTTTAAAGTTGCAAGCTTTATTATTATTTTTGCAAAGTTAAGTTGTTAAGATTTCGCATTTTGATACATTATTGAGATGATATACCAAAAACTGTGTAAATATATATAAAGATTGATTTACTAGTTTTGTTGTCAAGATATTTTTTCTGCTACGTTTCGAAATGCTTGTTTGCTGGTTTCAAATAAATTACATCTCACATACATCTTTGGACAAATTAAAAAAATCAAATATCTAGAATTAGATTTTGATTACCAAATGACCTTTTCTTATTTCATAAAATTCTTCATTTATCATTCTACCTGATACTATGTATAATCCATGTATTCAATTAATTATATTATCCCTGGAACGCCAGTTTGCAATTTTGTGTTTTATATGGCAGCCACATCGTTCGCATAGCTTGGATATATGTGTTTGTTGGACGTAAAATCCTCAATTCTCCCTTTTAACAAAATAACGTTTTCAGTTGTGAGTGAAGTTTTCATTATTCGTTTTCGAAGTATGGTGTTATGGTTGAGCACTCCCAGAATTAAGATTAAGATACTATAATTATTTTATCATGGGTACAAATAATATGATTGTAACTACCAAGATCTCACTTTACCCCATGCACCGTAAAGCGATATTTTGTATGTTGGTATTTGTGATAGATGATCACAATCAATAAAAATTATTCTAAATATGTCAAAGAGAAAGATTATGTTTAATGTTGATCATAAAATAGGTACTCAAGAAGATACTTCAGTGTAACTTTTATTATTCATGTAATAAAAAAAATTATTGCACTTGCTTGCAATATTTTGGTATTGTAACTGGACATTTAACCGATCAAAATTATATTCAACACAGATGCAATGATTATTTATCTCCAAATACAAAGTTTTAATTCGTGGTATGATAAGACGGGTTGATAAATCACATCTCAAGTTGCTGATAATTTTGCAAAATTATTCTAAGCAAGAAAGATTGCTTTAACCAAATTAACTAGAAGACATAATAGTATTCGCTGTGGACAGGTTGGGCTTCAGAGTACTACGAAGCTTTCTCATGTTTTTCTGCTTAAACTGCAAAAAGAAGGAATTCATGTGATACAAAGTTTCCATACATCACCCACTTTGGTATTAAAAATGGTTCACAAAACAAACCTGGCGCTCCAAATGTTTAAGATCTCCACAAACGACCTTCAAATCATATTTGGTATCCTCAAGAAGGGAAGACAATTTTTTGATTTCGAACGCACTTGAGTCCTGGTCATCAGTATTTAGCGCAGCAGTTCGTAACCTAGGGAACCAATCTAGTTTTCTCTCCTACAGGTATAAACCAGTTACATCTTAGTACGTTATAAATGTAACATGACGATTACGTAAATAAGCAACTCGTTGCCATTGCCGTAAATCGTAAAAATCAACTGAAAATTGATAACCAAAACAATGATTTTTTTTTACCTTGAGACATTTACTGACGTAACACTCCGCACCAGTATATTCCGTGGGTTCCTTGCATTTGAGAAGAACAAAGAAGTAAATGTAGTTCCACATGTTGTGTTCTCGTTTGATGTGATGCTCAAATGTTACAGATTTATTGTCAAAAGCCGAACGATTGAGGCCTGGAAACCATAATAAGAGTACAATATCATAGGGGCGTAGGAAAAATCAGTGCATATAGAACGCATATGTTCAATATCATACTCACACATATCTACATATTATAGCCAACTTACTCAAAGCTTCAGATTTAGCATTGAATTTAATTCTCGTGAGATTATATCGAATCGGAGTAATTGATCATAACGTTAGAAATAATAATAATATTGAAAGCTGACGCTTTCCTATAATAAAGAAGAATATAAACCATATAATTCCACAGTAGAACACAAAACGTTACATAATCGTCAAAATGGAATCAAACTGAGCACAGTAAAATTCTATACCGCGGCCACATCATTATTTGTCCGTCTTATCATAGATACAGCATAAAAGTGTCATCAAGACGCATTAGACTTTTTGCCATGATATTCTCTTTGTCAATGGCATCGCTTTATTGGCCAATTATACAGAAGAAGCAGCGGTGCTATAAGAACCATCCTAAATTTCTCATCACACCGCTCAGGAATGAAGTGCCGTCTTGGGAATTGTAACGTTTCCAATAAAGTACTAACTTAACAAGGAACTTCTATATCAATTTATTTGTTTCAGGCTTATACAAGGACTTTACACTCGCTCAGGTTCAATACTATATTATAGTACCACAAAAACCATCCAGAATATAGAAATGAACATTTAAAAAATCATGATGCACATTGTATAGAGCATATCATCTATGTATCTCTCTATTATCTTAGAGTGTGTGTAACGAAACGAGTAAAATACCCTAAAATATTTGCTTTGTACTTTTCATCATGAGTATGAGTTCATATCATATCCCTTTTACACATTTTCAAAGAATTTCACAATTTGTATGAACAAAACTTTTTGCAGGATCTTTGAAATGAAAAATTTGCATATGTTATGTATAATACTATGAGTTCAGGATTTCCAGAAACAAGAATATTTTCTTTTAAAGTTCAATCCTATTGCATTGGTGCCATAAAAGGAAAGTTTTATAAAAAGAGCTGTCTTTATAAAAGATTATTTTCTAAATTTCACTCGATTTTCTTACATGCTTACAACACCCCAACGGTACATTTCTTAAAATGGAAAGTTTATTGTTCTTATCCCTACTTTACTTACTAAAACTAAACGTTAAAATTTGAACACTATAATATAACTTATCATAATACTGCGTAGCTTTTTCCCCAAGGCTGACTGACTAGGACAACTGATGTGGACAAGTATCGTAAACAATAACTAGGTATATCCATATTACGTGTGCAATGTTTTCTTTCTGACTCTAGGGGCGCAGGATATTTTTTCTTCTAACACCGAATAAATATGTATTGAGAATCTCAATTTGAGATTATGTTGAATTGGAAGGAAATAAGGCTAAATGAATAATTGTAGGTTAGTGTAGTAGCTTAGGAAACATACCATTTTGCTCGGTGCTCTTAGAACATCTCCAATCCCTCCACCATTCCTAAGACCTTGATTAAGTGTTGTAACAATACACATTAATAAAGTGTCACAGACATTCTCTTTTTTCTCTTCTGTCTCCGAAATGGCCAGTCCGCTTTCCATGTCACTTCCGACTGCCAACGCACTATCTGATATGTTTGAACTATCTGTTGGTGAGAGAAGTGAATGAGAGTTTAGGGAATTTATCCAAAATATATAGGGAGGATTTAAAAAGTAAGTAGGATGTGCCATCATATCAAACCATGCACTACTACTGCAACGAAAGTCACAAGCGAAATGAAGAAAGCATATAATATAAATGTTTATTACCTTGAGCCTGAAGTGGATCTACATCCACTACAAAGTCTTCTTGAAAAAATACATAGCCCACTATAGAGAATATATAGACAAGGATGATTCCAAGGATAGCTGTGAATACAATTGATCGCCCATTTCGAGTTACGGAGCGGATCACATTGAGCAATGTTTCTTCCCGATATGCAACATCAAACAACTAAATCATGAAAATAGAAAAATATTGCATACAGTACTTTTGTAACTGGCTGTTACAGATAATAAAATATTTTTCAATCATTCATTATATATAATGCTGTAGGATAAACCCATACCAGTATAGAGTAAAAGAATGGATGTATTGCAAGACCCAATACACAAAACAATCCGAAAAATATATGGTATAGGAATTCCCCATCCATTATCAACTCCCGTTTTGGTCTAAGAAACATTCCACTTTTACACTGATGAGAGACAATGTGCAGAAATTTTGAAATTACCTATAAAAATATAAAATGTGAGGATATTAAAAATAAACCCTTTAGTGATAAATTGTCGCCATCAACTGCAGTTTACATTCTCCGTTTCCCAAAAAAATCCAACGAACAGAATATTTTATGTTTAAGCTGGTTTAACGGGAACAAAAAAGCATATCATAGCATGAATCATCGATTTTAAATAATAACAGCTAATTTTTCATCATCGTCAGTTCAAAATAACAATTTCATGATATTTCTGTTCATTTTTCATTTTCACGATCGCCCAATCATAATCAGCACTACACATGATATTCAACTTACTGCCAAAAATCCTAATATATGTATTGTCCTCGTTGGTCCAGCCAAAGCAATTATTATCAAAATAATTAAGGAAATGTTTGCCTGTAGACTAGCCACATCAGGTTTTTGGAGTTGCATTCTTCCGCATATGAACATAAGTATTCCCATTATCGTGTCCCAATGGGCCACATGTTCTATGCGAAATACACAGATGATAATGGTCATTTCAAAGCACTTTAATTAATTAACTTCACTATATGAAAGCCACCGCCGTTCCTTAATTTATCATCATTTATACACTGTGTGACCCGCTCCCAATCAAATCACATCCATATCTACGTATTATCTACTTACCAAATGATGGATATCCTAGTGCAACAACAACATTGATCATCAGTATCATATTGAAAACAAGGTTGCCCAGAAAAGACTCGTATAAACTACAGCTAAATAGCATTGGCTTGTCTAAATGGTTCCAAGAATAAATTCGTCATTAATTACCTGAATGAAATTTGATAGCAATTTGTGATGTAAAACACTTCATCAAGCTTTCATAGAAAAATTACATACTTCGTAACTTCTGCTGCCATTCCATTTCGTACATGAGAGAGTCCCGTTGTTCAAAAAAACTAGTAACCTTTGACCCTTTCTCATCGCCCTCTGTAGTCCGAAAGCACTTCTCTTTAGTATCTGCTGTGAGGTAGGAGCAGACAGGTGGTATTTGGAAAACCACCGTTTCCAGGTATTCCTTCTGGTCCCCTTCTCTGACGATCTGTGTGTAGCAATAAGTTGTATTTTATTTAACTTTTTCTGGGAATGTTCTCACTGGATCAACATTAAACACCAGGTACACATCATAGAAGGGATGTACATATGAATAAAATCTACCTCAATTTGAGCAGTCCTGTCACTGTAATACTTAATTGCATCTGCGTATAGACTCGACTTTTTACTTATGGCCCGATTCAATTCTGATTGCACGTCTTTGTCATGTTGGCCAAGTTGATGGCATAATATGTAAAGAGCGTGTCCCACCTAATTAATCAATCCAAAAGTTTAGTTAGTTTGAATATTTGAATTTGGATAATAAATACAAATAAACCTTTTGGAAATTTTTTATAAGGAGCAAACATAACAATGCTACATACATACCTGCTTTGCTGCGACTGTGTTTCCTCTCATTAAATATACATAATCATCCCTATCGGAACTATGAGCCTTTCCTATCATTTCAATCTGTAATGATGATACCAAGGACATACATATAATTGACAATATATTATAACGGTTGGTCCAACTTTCTTTTGAATATAGATGCACACTTTTTACTCACCATATTCCTGATATTCAATGTGCTTATTTTTTCAAACTTTTCAATGCCATCCTTGCTTTCCATAAGTGAGAGTACCAATTTACATGCATGATTTTTCAGATCCATGACCAAATCCATACGTCGTTTGCTAAGTGGAGTGATATCATGAGCGACAAAGGTGGTGACGATATCGATAGCATTTGATTCATGTGTAATCAAAATCAACTGGTTTTCCAAACATGGCCCTTGGCAAAATTCGGTGAGAGTTCGCAACGTTTGGTTTATCAACGAGATGTTGTGTTCGTCTACCAGAAGTCCAATTAAACCAGGACTGCCCGTGTTCGAATCGAAAATGCAATCAAGGAAGAAAAGTGTTTGTGAAACTAAATCATATGGTGACTTGTTTCCTTGTTGCCGAAGGTATCTCTGCAAATTTTTGTGAGAATTTGTAGAAATTGTTACATTAAAACATACACAGTATTTTGTTAGGGTTCACCCATACCTGCATCTCCAGATTATGATTCTCACACAGAAGCTGCAAAAATCTCAGAGAACTTTCTACAAGCTTTTCTCTAGGATGTTTCATGCTGGAGATGGCATACCCATCTTTTCTTAACACGGTTGTAGCAACCCTAGTCCACTCACTGTCTGCTTCGGAAAATGTATTGGTGTCCTTGAACTGAGCTATTCCCTTTTCTAACACCACCATACGTCAAAAATTGTTAACATTGAAATTAACATTACAAGTTAGTACAAGCATGAAACAAATCTGACCTTTCAGTGCTTCTAGTCTATCAAAACCCTGAACAACTTCACTTGTCGCATCTTCCATTTCCACCGACATTGTTTTTGACACGCGGCGAATTTTTGAGCCATCTAAAAGCGACCAATTAGAAAATGTATTATCGTCAAGTGATAAGTAATATATATGCATGTTATTTTTATATTAGCGCACAATATTGATATGATTATAATTATTTTTACCATCAACTGAATTAATTTTTGGAACTGTGCTCTGAGAAATCTGAGATTTCGAGTCGCCCCTGGCCATATCACTTATTTTTGTTTTTGCAACAGCTCTTAAATCCTCACCGACCTCCCGTAAAATATCGTATAAAACCTAAAATGATTGTGAAACAATGCTACAGCAACATTACCTTGCTATTTAAAACCAATATATGAAACAAGGGAAACTACCTTCATAAAAATGTGACTTTTTGAACATAACGAGAGATGCGTATAGAAACTTTTCTGTAGCTCAACTGTTTCACCACTTAAAAGAGAAATCCCAAGGTTTATGGACTGCTGTAACACATCAGGTACCTTATCTACCTTGGTAAGAAGCATTACAACCAAGCGGGAAGCACCCAGTCGATCCAGAATATCATGTGGTTCCCCCGACAGTTTCCCTTCCCCTGTTTGTAAATATTCGGATATCAGATACATTCAAGAGTGGAAATTTAAAAACCTCTGTGGAATAATTGTTGAAGAATTACATAAATTATTGCAGTTGTCTTTTATTCTCGAACTTAAATGAGAAAAGAACGAGGAGGATGGTTTAGTGGATGGAAGATATTTTTCAAGCAAAGCCTCGTGAATTTCTCGTCCCTATTAAAAATCAAAATAAGGTTTTTAAAGTTTATAAAAAAACTGATGCTGCATGTAGTATAGTTTACTCGCGTATTTGTTACCTTATCAGTTCTGACTTTCCTACGTTCAAGTAGATCTTGCAGGACACCTAAAATCTGCACACATAACTTGCTAGCACCTTCATCCGCCAGTTTTTCGGCATGTGAAATAAATCTATAAGTAAAAACAAATATTTTGCACAAACTTAATAACAAAAGTCTATGCATGCATTATGTGAACGCTAAAAATTTGAGTGCAAAACTTTGATCCAAGGCCGTTCAACGCACTTTTCGATTAGTTGTCCGTCTTGACACAACAGGTAACCATTCGTTTTTTCCTGCCACAGACCCTCTGCACGACAAAGAACGTCAGTTAGAGCAGTGGATTCACCACATATCATGTCTTCAACTGCGGGCTTGACTCTTCTTATCAAATGTTGGATTTCCAAGGTGACTTCATTGGAATCGACTCGAGTCTATAATACCGCAAACGATTTAAAATTTACACAAGTTAAATGTAGGATAAAACCGACCAAAACTAAAATACCTCCTTGCGCAAAGGTTTGGACTCCTCTAAGCTCATCATTGATATCCATCTTGCTCGTCTGTGTACCTCCGAAATGAACTTTTGTGAATTCTTTTCCACTTCCTTGGCTAAATAAGATGGTATGTATATCGGTTGCGTGGACGCTATATTACAAAAAATACCAGTCGAGCCAGTTAGATATAAAGACTAAAGACTATATTGTACAAATGAGAAATTCAGCAATATAGAAATTTTTCGTTACCAGCTTTGTATAAAATGTTTAGACATTTCTGCGCACTGTAGAGTTTGGTGGGATGAATCCACTTGGTATGAGTAAGTCTATAAATTGCTTTGAGCAGATTGATGAACAAGTCTTTATGGCCCTACAAAATACATGGATATCATTTAATTAGCTGGAAGTTCTTTAATGGTATATATTTTTAATTAAAGCAATTAAAATACCAGTATGCAAGTAGGTGTATGTGAAAGAATCCTTTCAAAAAATATCTGCAGAATCGGTATTATCCCTTCGGTGATATAGCTTTGACTTCGGTAATCCCCTTCAGCTTCAGTGACAGGAGCATTAATTATATTTAATATCTCCGGCAGAAAGTGCTTATCAAATACCATCCAAAGGCGATTTGAGCTGTACACACTTCTCACATCAACCTCAGTTACAAGAAATGCATGCAACAAAAACATGACATAGGCTTCCTTCACCTTAAATGGACGATATTACATAGAATTTACATTAATAAACCCCTCGAAATATTAAAAATGTTATTTACGAAAGCACCCAATGTTGTAAAATTCTTACTTCGACGGGGTACTCAACGCTGCATAGCACCGTCACAATACGGTCTAATGGAAGTAAAGACTGACACATGGACTCAGTATACACATTTTTACCAATGGTACAGTAAGAGAGCAGTTTAACAAGTTCAATATGAAACCTGTTAAATTAATATTGGAAGAAAGTAATGAAACATTTCGAAATCGAAGGAAATATAACAAAACGTGAATAACTATACTGACCTAAACCGTTCAATCCTGCTTGAAAAACGGAAAATTTGAGAACACTCTCTACTTTTCTCTGAGCTGGTAAATCCCAAATAATTTAAAAGTTCATCATGGTAAATTGCAAGCTAAACGACGAAAAAAAGACGAACTTGTAACCAAACATAACATTTTTTTAAATTAAACGAAAATTATTTGGCTGACAAACCTGATATACTACTGACTCCTGGTTTCTTCTAACTATACACTGCTTAGGACACACAACAGCCTGTAGAGCAACCAGATAGTCTGAAACGGAATCATGATGGGGCTCTGAGTGCTTGGGAAGCTCGGATACTCGCTTGACCAAATGCTGGATAACACGATCCGATACACTTGCACAGAGACTAATGTTGTCCTCGTAAATTGCACGTATTGCTCTGGCCTCACCAACCCATGCCTCAATTTTGGTATAATTAGTTATCTTCAGCTTAATATGCGGTTTAATAATTTATGTAGCTATTTTATGGATAAAACACTTTTCTTACAATTCTATCGCCATTCGCATCCATAAAATCTGTTATATGATTTGCCATTATTGCTTGATTTTCCCCATTTTGCATACAGTACGTCTGGAAAAACATGCTAATTTCTTGCATAAGTCCATAGTGAGATTCATCCTTTGAATCACGTAAAAGTTTAAAAACATCCATTATGACTTCTTCCACCTTATGTTCACAAAGAAGATGCTGGTTTTGACGATTAGGAGTTTCAGTTCCATCAGAGCATAGGTTAATACACAGTCTTATCATTTTTTGGAGCACCTACATCATTTAAAAAGTTAATTGTAGAAATTAATGTAACAATTGCCGTATCTAGGAACATTATGCCCCAAGATTTCCCTTCTCTTACCGTTGATATGAGAGTTAAATTATTTTGTAATGGATATTTGTGAGAGTGGCTACGAGAAAGGAAACTATGATGCTTGGAAGGTGATGGAGATGACTGCTCGTCACGCATTTGAGAAGAGTTTGGTGAACCATCGTCTGCTGGATAGTTTTCTACCCCATCTTCAACTCCGTCGTCTGTACTGCGAAACTGGATCTAAAATATTTTATCAATATAGTTCATATTTCTAATGACAAGGTTCATTGGCAAGAAATACTAACCATTAATATACAAAATGGAACGGATGGGATTGTAACCTGTGTTTTAGTTTCCTTAAAATTTCTCCGCTTGTCTTCGCTACTTCGCCTGGCCTTGACATCCTTAACTGCCTGAGCAATGTGTAATAAATCAGCCTTAATCGTATCAAGAACAGTTGCGTCATGTCTGCTACTGAGGATTTGAGTCTGGAAATAAATAAACAATTAATTTAATACAAGAAGCAGAATATAATTATATTAATAAAGTTGTGGGCCGACCTTTTCTAAGGCTTTAAATAACCGCAAGCGCTGACTGAAAGAAGACATCAGTAGATGTATGGCGCTTTTCACAAGTGGGTAATGACAGCTTGTAACGTTGAATAGCAATAGCTTTAGAAAATTGGAATCATCGTCGCTATAAAGAGGAGTAGGGTACAAATTACTTGCAATGTTCGTGATGTTTTATACCACTACTTTTAGGTCATACATTTTATTTTACTTACCAGATATCTACAGCACAGTCATAGTAATGAGTGAAAAGATCCAAGTCCATTTCTGATATTTTGTGTCCCTTCAATTCATAGTCTTTGAAGGAAGACAGCAAATGAGTTAATCGGAAATCCAAGATGACTTCATGTATATGCTGTAAGAGCAGTCACAAGACACGTTATTTATTTATGTTTAAACTGGGTAAGGTTAACATTCATCTACACTCATTTTATATTGCATACCTCATAAATTTCTAGTATATTAACTTTCATGTCCAAAATGACACATTTGTTATCCTCTTCTGCTGGACTTGCTTTCCTTTGTAGTTCATTAGTTGCAGTGACAGCTAGTTTCAAGATAACGAAATATTGTTTGTAAACGTTTAATTATTTAGCTACATTACATAGGTATGTAAAAATGAAGTAACTGACTTGGGATGGGCTTTTCTGATGCTTCTCTGGATAAAGAGGCGAGTATAGTGTGCAGATGTCTTCTAAGCTTTTTAAAATCGTCGATTCCATAAAAACCAAAACGGGCGAACTCTTTAGCAAGTTTTAGAACCTGAACAACAATGGGAGCTTAAATGTGTGGGTAAAATTTTCCGATTGACTAATATTTTTTTTTTTCGTTTATTTACCTCAACAGACAGCTTGTTTTGAAGCATGTCTTTATACTGAGATGCCTGGACTTCAACTTCCAGATACTTTTTAATGAACTCAAGGGTTTTCCTAAACATTTTAAACTGTGATTGTTTCTTCTCTAGTTGATACTTGTCATAGCTAGCGGAAAGTTTAAAAAATACTTGATTATTTTCAATTTTTTCATGCATTACTATGCTCGAATCAAGTATTTTACAGCATACTCCTCAATTCTCTGGAGAGTTGGCTCCCACCACAGTCGGCTCAAAGTTACTTTCTTTTCTTCCTTTTGCGGCTCAACATCTACATGCAAATTTCTGGCAAGTCTACAGCATGAAATTCTGAGTTCAAACGGCAATAAGTTCGAAGACATGCAACTGGAAAAATTAAGGTAGCGTTGAATAAACCATAATAAATGTGATCAAAACATCGACTTGAGCAAATTATTGTATAGCATTTACCTCAAAAGAATGTCCATGTCAAGTTTTTCTTTAAGTTGACTAGTTGCGTGACTTTGTCTTCCCAAACACATATTTGAGTACAAATCTAACTGATGACAGTAATATTTTAATATAGCAGCATCTTCCCAGAATCCTAAGCTAGCCTTCTTGGCAAGTTCCAATATGGTATTTAACTGGAAGATAATAAAAGTATTTTTCTCAAACTTTGTTGCACAAAATTGTGACTACCTTTCATTTTCCAGGTCGTACCATGTCCCCATTTATGTATACTGATATTCTTTCAAGTTCATCTTCAGGCAACTTGCTTTTTTTATCCGTCCTGAAAGATGTGTGCAATCATATATTATTTAATTTTAGCGTTGCACTACTTGCAGTTGTGCAAGAAATTTATACATTTATATTACTGGGCATTCATAAAAAAGAAACGAAACAAACACGTACATGACATCAAGGAGGGGCGAGTCGGTTTCATTTTCCAGCAGTACCTTGCAAATAATTTCCTGCTTACTTGGGATACCCAATTTATTTGAAACACATAAATCAGACAAGTGGTCCAGAAATCTGTAGTCCCATAAACCGCTTTTTCGATTTGTTCGCAACAATCGTACAAATGTCTTGACTTCATTCTCTGTTATATGCATATCTAGAAGAGCTCGATTATTGTGGACCAAAGCCGTTATTGTTTCCTCTGCGTGAATGTCCAATCCTATCTGCTTTTGCATGAATCCAAAACGTTTGGCTATGTATTCCTATATAGTTAATTAAGAAATATATAAATTACTTTACAAATAACAATAAAGCAACAGGTCCAACATGGCTAGTTATGAAAACATTTCAAACCTGGTTTTTCCTGTACTTTTCCTGACTGAGGCACAATACACGATAACATAGTCTAAATATATACTTCCACTTTGATTTAACAGTTTCGTCTTCTTCTTGGTATTCTGACAATAATTTCCCGGTAGTTTCATCCTGCACAGGGACCTGTGTTAGGAAAATAATTATCAAAGTTACTACATAATCTTTCTCCCAAGACAACTAATCCGCAGCAATGAGAGTCAAGAAGTTACCTGAAGTATATCAAACACCAACTGCAACAATTTTTGCTCCCGAAGCAGTTTTTGGCGGTCCCTATTAACTGTATCAACGGGAAAGTCCAACGGATCGACATTGTGGTGATGAGCATCGGAATCAGTTATAAAAAATATTACTTCTTTCAGGACGTTGCAAATTTTTCTGTGCTTACAAAGATCACACAAACAATAGCATGGGGTAAGCATTATTCAGGCAAGCTAGTTTCATCTTTTCCTCAGAATGTTTACTCACCGTCGGTCATCCAATTTTAACGCCCGTCGTTTCATTTTATCCCAAAAATCCTTCAAAACATCACAGACATCATTCACAAAATCCAAATCTCTCACTTCTAATGGTGATACTGGGACGACTTGAAACACGTCTTCATCTCGTCGATCAAATAAACTGTCAAGCTGTAATCAATTTCAAGTATGTACGTTGCATGCTTTTCTAAATGGTTAATCTTAACGGGTATTATAATATATGATTATATATCAGTACTTTGGCCATAACAGGTTGTTTTTCCTTTCCATCGATAAATTTCTTCTCTTTTTTGTCTGACGCTCTGACCCACGTTTCCGTTCCAAAATGCCTAAGTCGAATGTATGATGATTCAGGTACAACGGATTCTTCAGATTCTGCAGCAGTGGGGCAAAACATGAAGAGGGTGCCGTCCTCCTCTGGTGATGTCATTTGATGCCATCTGTCTTGGTTCGCACATGGGGCAATCATATATCCTTCCCTTGTGTGTTCTATAAAGCCATCTAATCATTAACCAGGTACCTAAATCAATAATGCAGTTATATGTAACTCATCGGCATTTACCAGATTCATCTATCACGCAAGATACATACAGTCCAGTGGCCATATGCTTCAGTCTATACGTTGAGCTCCAATATCCAGCTCCAGAACGACAAGGCTCTTGATGGAAAACCTAATAATACATTTATAATTTATTACCCGTTTAAATAAATTTGCATGAAATGGTGCATCGTAAAAAAGAAAACTACTAGTTTTATTTTCATATATCCTTTACCTCAACTTCCCAAAGTGCTTTGCTGGATGTTGCCGAAGTGGCTGTTGCACGTTGTGTTTTACGAAGAAAAACGTACTGTTTTTTCTCATAAACATCGAGGGTCAAAAACTTTTCCTC
Source organism: Zhuqinia jingwanae (assembly GCA_027744095.1). Lineage (NCBI taxonomy): Eukaryota > Metazoa > Arthropoda > Collembola > Entomobryomorpha > Paronellidae > Zhuqinia > Zhuqinia jingwanae. Next base: position 23,488 of record JAHZNC010001779.1, read on the forward strand.
ATTTTTATGGAAAAGGCGAACCACATCGCCACCTTTGAGAATTCCAGAAATATTCTCTGTATAGTTCAGGAACGACACCAGCCGCCAAGGCCGTTTTTCAGAAGATGCAAAGTTTACCTAAACGATTAATTAACGGAATATGACTTTGAGATTGCATTGTAACTGTTAAGTCAAGGAATTTGCTAAAAGTAAGTGTGATATACTCTACAATACCTCATATGACGTTTGATCGTCATCACTGCTTAAACATTCGCTCGAGGCATGAAGACATTGCGCAGCATTCCCAGGAGCAGTTAGTATTACCTTGTCACCAGCAACCACAGGATCCCCTACAACAATTGTTTAATAATTTGTTTTGTATATTTTGTCAAAAATAACAGCTAGCAAACAAGTAACCAATGTTAAGTTAAGGTTAGTCAAATCTCATAGACGTAACCAACCTTGTACTCTGTGCTTGAAGTATGGTGTGATCTGAAACCAGGAATATTCATTTCCATTTCGGTCCAAATACACTCTCATTGCAAGTTTATCAGATTTTGCAGGAATCCTTCTATTTACAGTGAGGTATTTATTTGACTTCATGTGCAATAACTAAATCATAATAATTAAAATTGTACTTTAGATACTCAAGTATGAAGTATACCATGAAACAGAATGCGAATATGAGGGGGCACATGGAAGGGACAATATTTATACCTGAACGATATTTCCGTAGAAAAGAGAACTGCCAATTTTTTTGGATGAGTCTTTTTCGTTTTGTGCCTTTTCCAATTCAGAAGCATGCTGTATTAAACACAAATTCAAATATTAAACTACAAAACTTTATTTCACCCTTTTCTAGCTCATCATTTAATTAATAAAATGCATGTTTCTTCAGTTCTTACATGAAGACTTTTAATAAGCAAAGCTTCTTCATGTGTTCTGGATGTAATGTTGGTTCTAGAAGCATGCCAGTATTGTTGTTGTGCAGAATACCGCATAGGAGGACAAAGTTTGAAAAGGCAGTCTAAAAACACAAAACAATTTTAATTCTAGATTTCCAAAGTTATATAATCTTGAAAAGGGTCCTCATCAATCGCTCGTTATATCACCTCGGAATTTTTTGGGTGGATTTTGTATTTTGCCAATAGACGGACATACTACACATCTGTCATCCACAGATCTGGAAAGAAAAACGAACAAAGACTGTCAAGGAATCACGAACAATCAGTATATTTGTATCCAACATCATTGAAGGATTGAATTTTGAATGTAAATATATGTAGCAGGATGCATGGTGTATTAATCACTGTGAAGTAAATCGAACGGGAGCACGACAGGATCGGGAGGAAGAGACGCAAGGAAAGGACAACATTTTGCAGGCTCACTTTATAAAGCTCAAAGTGAACGTGATATGACGGTGAGGCTACGTTCATATGTATTTTCGGATGCATCTTTGCCAGAAAAAAACCATTTGAAGGAGGCAATAAAAAATTTCAGATAACGAACCCTTAAATCCTTTCAAGGGCCCATCATTATATTGATGTTATTCTTTTATCTACCGGAAACCGGATTGAAAACAGTATGCTCATTTTTCTCGGCCGATAAACGAAAAATGAAATGTAGTGCAGAAAAGATATGTTTTGTGTATTGTATAGAGTTAATTATAACATACCCCAAAGTACTGAGGAATCCGCAACTTTTCCCTTCCCAGTAAATACTGACAACGTCCCCCAAATGGAGGATTTTCGAATTACATTCGTTCATATCCATGATTAGAAGAAAGTCGATCTTGTCATCGTATGAATCAATCACAATTAGTCGTACAAAAACAAGAAATACAACACAAGCCTGGAAGAAGTGTATAATTTGTTGGTATTTGCCGTAAAAATATCACGTTGTTGTCGATTCGTTTGGGGGGAGACGAGCCCTCCTATGTATTTACGACGACTGATACCGCATTTTGATTGTGGTCAATGATAATTTCGTTCTACAAAAATTACAATATTATATAGTAAAGCTTAAGTGTTGAGTGATTAATTTTCTACATTAGAAGATATTAGATAATACAAAAGAATCTAAATATACGCACTAAATTAGGTACATGCTTCTGAAAGTTAAAAACCACAAATTCTGGAGCAACAAGTGCATTACTGTGCCACAAGGCACAACGAAAAACAGATGTGTACATATTGCATTCATTAGTAACTACTTCTGTAAGTAACAACCTAACAGATGATGTAGACCTGTATACCTCATTCCTTCACACATGACGATTTGCATAGCATAATATTTAGCTCCGTCAGTCGTCAAATAAAACACTTCACAAGTTGGTTTATTTGTATGAATAACACACAAACGCAGATTGCAAGTTGCAAGCCGTTCATTCAAAACATACACAAACATTCAAGCTCCTCCGGACCATTTCATCTTGTTTAATCTTCTTCATCATCATCGTCAACAACAAGTCAACAATAATATTATAGTGTGTTAGTATGTTCATGTTTAACATAAAACATGGAGCAAAATGCCATGCCACTTGCACTACTGCCTAGAAACCCTGTGCAACGCTACTGCGAAATCATAGCAAGCTGTTTTGATGTTCTTGATGTTGATGATTCGTTACAAAAAATGCTATTGTTTTATACCAGTAGTACTACTAATATTATCATAAAAATTGGTCAAGTTGAAGAATTTTTGAAAACGTGTGTATATAATGTCGAGATTCAACATTCAACCCTACTAATATCACTGCAGTCTTGATTCTGTTGATGTCGTACTCATAAGAATATAATATATGTTTATGTGTTTGATGATTATAAAGGTAAAAAACATAAGAAGGAGTCCACTATCCACTGCACTGCTAAAACGCTAACATTTTCATGATTACAGATTAACCAGCACGCATGCACAATGCATTCTATTGCAATGCAACTACGCTTATATCAGGATTTGCTGGTAGCACCTGGGCAACAACGCTGATGCTAAATAAATCCCGTCTTGATGTAAGCGATCGCTTGCGCTGTATTTACACGTATATTATATTCCATTATTCATAAAACGTAGAGAGTTGCAGTAGCTGTATTTGTACTTATATCATGATGAACGAAAGAGATATATTATTATGTAATGCGTAGGCGCGTGTGAAGATTTTGATTATTACCAAAAAAAAACATATGTGAAATAAATAGTATTTGTAGTGCTTGCTTACTAATAACTGCATAAAACTTTACAGGGACACAATCACAATTGTTAAAATTACCAAGGTTATGATACAAGTCTCCACAAGCAATATAATATGGGATTGTAATTGTAGACTTGTATTATTATTTACTTTCATGCAATGCGGTCAGGACTGGTGTTTTTAACTATATACACGTTGTTTGTAATTTAAACAATAAAAACCAGAGAATGAATGAGAGAGAATGGCCGTGTATAATTTTTATTAGCACAAGTTCGAAGTAACAATTAATTGATGCATTTATAAAATTAAGTAACAGTAAATGAATGTATAAATTATGAGCTACGACGACTCGATGAAACAACTTGAATATCTTACAACAAGTCATAAAAATAATCCAATCCTTGCCCAAGTTCCCATATTGCTAAGCCACAACCCAGTTCCTCTGCCAGTTTTATTCGGCGACGAATGGACAACAAAGTAGGATAAAATACGATTCGTTTACCATCTTTGTCTCTAAAAAAAATCAAGGTCACAACCATCATGAATTTATAAGTCTATTTGGGTATTTATTTACAGAGGGATCGCGTCATTGATAATTCTTACTTGACTTCGAAGAAGTGTTCTTCGACGTCTTCACTCCACTGAATAGTCTTTGCTTTGCTTAGAGTTTCTAGATACTCATTTCCAAATATCGGATGTCCACCAGTTGATGTATACTGATACCCATAGAAGTTTAAGCCTATCAGGAATTTATTCCTGTCTGATTTTGTTGGTGTTAAGGTTTCAATGCACTTCTGAATCCAGTTGATCGGACTGTTTGCTCCTACAAAATACACATAAGTTACATGATATAGTTTAATTTTAAACTTGTACCACGGCATTTAGTAATATGGCGACTATAAATGTATAAAACAAACAACTAAAGCAAATATACCAGGTCTCTCTGGGCTCGAATAATCGTAGGTCATGATCGAGAAGTAGTCAACATATGAATAAATTTGCTTCAAATCCTCATGTTCAATCATTCCAGGTTTACCAATGTTAGTCAATGGCGGGGGGATTACAAGGATGAATATCAAACCAGCTTTATTTAACGCTTCTCCAAGGTGTTTCACTAACACTTGCAATGCCTTTCTCGCTTGTCCACCTAGTTGACTCCACACTTCCAAGGTTACACCATCAAATTTGTACGCCTGCAAGCACAAAGTCATAATTTTATTAACCCAGTTGCGTTAGAGCTAATTATTAAATAAACAATCGGTATAAAGTAAACATCAAAGTATTTCAACTACCTTCAGGGATGTCACTAGGGTCTTTGTTAATTCCTTTGGTTCGGTCCCAGACGTGAATAGGGAATAGAAATCATCGCTACTCCAACCGTCAAACAACACCCTCGGTACAACTGGATCAAATAATTAAGATATTGTAACTCTATTGTTATTGCCGCCTACTAATGCAAACTTGAGCATCCAGATAACTTACTTTTAACTCCCGATCGTTTTCCACGTTTCTTTACTTCACGAACCCATTCATGATCAATGTCATGAGTGCCAGCCATGTAGTAAGTTCCAGCAGGTTTCCGTTTTACTTGAAGCCACACAGGGGATATCATTGTAAACTTGTTTGCAAATATTTTAGCAACATCATATCCGTGATTGTTCCACTATGATTTTATAAATAATTGGCAATTAATTGTAAATGTTAAAGAAACCATTCTGTATCGGTATATAAACCTTTTATTATTTTACTGGTGTGACGTATCCCAAAACCGCATTTGTGACGTTCCGCTCCGTTGTCTTCTTGCAGTATGCGCTACTTTCATAGATGATGTCTAATGTCGTTGGATTTTTCACAACCAGATCTCTTTCATATACATTTTCAACAATAGGTCCTTTCTATAATGCCAAAGAACAAGTACATATTAATATGTTTCAAAAACATTTTCCCCAAGTCCCTGGAACTCCAAAAACGCATTAAATAAAATAGTCATTTGCCTGGCTAACCTTAAAACTAGGTGAAGCAGCAGGATCTTTGGACTTCTTATCGCTCGGTGTAATAGTACCAAACACGAATGAAATTACTACCATAAATGAAACGGTAGCAATTATGCACCAGTTCCGTTGATACGTCCTCATTTTGGCGACTTAAATATTTTCTCTCTCGTTAGATCTCACGATGTTACTATCAACAACTACTTGCGATTTTAAATAAGCTTACATTTATCACAGATTAGTTTCTACTAGCTTTCACAAGATGAGACTGATTTTCCAATTCTTTCAAAAAATCATGCTAATAATTTTACAGGGACAAACTAAGGAAGTTTGCAGTTTTAGCTGTCATTTATGAAACACCACAAATCAGCTGTGTGATATTTCGGAGTTTCGGACCAACTTCAATAAGCTTTCACAACTCATGTGCCGAAAAAGTATGCACATGCAATCTTACAAACAATACAAATTATTTAAATGAGTGATAATTAAAATTTTGAGTTTAATGAAACAAAAAGTCTTCAAGCTGCTACAACAATCTGTCAAGTCAACACCATCGGTGGAGTAAGGGATATCTTATCCGATCATGCATTCTATTCAAATGAAAAACGAAAGTAAGATTCTTGTTTTCTTCTGCATATTAGGGACATAGGTACATGTTGTACCACCTGTCTCTAGCAGACAGGCTGTCATTTGACGGATCAAAGAGAACAGCGAGAGATAGAGATGGGGATGGCAATGAATGGGAGAAAACAAAGTGTATTTTTCTTTACATTAGCATGAACTTTGGCTAACGCTGGATTATAAACTTGCACACCTAATAGTTCAATATTTGGATCATGTGCTTGTAGTCCGTCAGTTCTGTCAGACACCAGACAATATGACTTAAAGTGTCTAATTCTGTGCAAACTGCATTTTTTTCAACTAATGACCTACCACCTTAGCTAAAACTTTATTGTATAGATTTTAGTCGAATCGGGGAACCCAGCTAAATTGGAGGTGGAAGGAAACACGTAATTTTGTTTTTTATACCGCTTTTAGATATAGTATCAACTATCAACCGGGCCGAAAGCTTTTCATGAGTAACGTAAGAAACAAGTTAATTTGCCCTGACAAATTATATCTTGTGGGTTAAACCAATTTTAAAAAGTGATTTCACTACGGCGCTATCGCAACGGTTTCAGTTTATATGCGGGCCGCGGACCCATGTATCTCGAACTACATTATTAGTACGGTAGCGGTAGGGGAAATGAAAAAAATGACATGATAATAAAAATTATGCATGTACGCTTACGATAGAACATGACAGGGCTCCTTCATTATTATTTATCATCATCATCAATGCTCGATGATTAAGCATTTAGGTTGATCATCAAATACATCAAATAAATACGGTTGAGCTGCCCTGATTTGAAACAAGTAATTGTAAAGCTGGCAAGATAAATAAACTGCATTAAGATACAGGGTTGGTGGGATTGTGATTCCCAATCAAAGTTTACGCTCGATTCCCAATTTGGGAATCGAGCGGAAACTTTGATACGCGACATGTTATAAATTGTGTTTCGGAATTTATGTCGTGTAGTATGACATTCGAATCGCATAACGCTGTCATCATCATCCTCATACCCCAAAGTTCCTCCTTTTCTGGAATTTCGTAATAAAGTTGTATTTTATACTAATTGGCAATTATAACATTATTGATTTAAAAAATCCCTTCATGTCATATAGTATTTGCCGTATTTGCAAATAAAGTATGGAAAATAGCATGGTTTAAACGCTTTCAAGCAATGATAAATGATTCAATACTGTACAACAAAGCAAAGTTGGATGCTCGTGTTTACATGGAAGCAAAATTTATACAAAGTAAGGTGGGAAAGATTTAATCCCTGTTAGGTTTGTTCTTCTACACTTCATCTACTTTATTTTATGACATTATGCCATGGTATTGTGTCGTATCTCCAAATTCAATCTTATTTGTGTGACTAAAATTCTTGATTAAAAATCAAAGTTGACTGACGTGTACTGAGGTTTAGGCAAAACAATTTCCTGAAAACAAATTGTGTATTGATTGATACATATTTATGCATGTATATAGTACGTAACAAACCAAATTTGATTGAAAAGTTTAAAACATCAATGTCATCAATTCAATTCTGCCATCAAGTCATCATATAATTCATATATTTCTCTAATTGATAGGCGACAGTTTGTAGCTCTTTATGTATATAGAACTGTGCGAGCGAGCAAATCGCAAAATTTGTACACAACACATGTCACCATTCCCCTCCGTCATTATTAACCGATTTCAATAATGTATATTTTATACTTATGTTTCACGAAAATAACCCTTTTACACTTGTCGTTGTCGTCTTATGGTGGCTCAGTCACCCCAGCAACCGTCAACCGTCACTCTAGCAACCGTCACTCTAGCAACCGTCAACCCATCAACCGTCCTACAGCAACTGTCACCCCAGCAACCGTTCATCAACCGTCCCCCTGTGAACCAGCAACCGACTGAAAACTTACTTGAAACTGCTAGGTTACATTTAAGGACTAAGGACACTCTGTATGTCTAATTGCATGTCTGGGTGCACACTTTCAAATATCGATTACGCTTTACTAATGTACAACAGTTTTATTCATAAATGGGTTATCCTGTTATGCAGCCTAGGCCACAGATTTACTTTACTTTACGACAGCTTCATCTCATTTGTGTCTTAATGTTGTTCATTTGCTTACGCTTTGATTACAATATACTATTGCTTTTAATGCTACTGCCTAAAAAGTAACCTAACTAACCTACCCTAACAGTTTGAACTGACGTCTAACTGTTGCATGCTTACCAAAGAGCGATTCAACTTCAACTAAACCACCAACGAACCTAACTAATTTAACTTAAAAAAAAAATATAAAACTTTCATAATTGAAAAAACATGTAGAGTATGACAACATTCATCCAATGGATATATTGTCATAAAATTTATCAATAAGTTTTCAGTTGGTTGTTGGGGTGACAGTTGCTGTGGGACGGTTGATGGTTGTTGGGGTGACAGTTGATAGGTGGTTGCTGGGGTGACAGTTGCTGTGGGACGGTTGTTGAAGTTACGGTTGACGGTAGCTGAAGTTACGGTTGACGGTAGCTGAAGTTACGGTTGATGATAAACCGTCTAGGTTGCTGGGGTGATTCCGCCTCTTATGGTGATGTTTCCCATTGAAAATGTGCATTACCCATATGCGTTTGTATATTAACTTGAATACCGAGAACCCTAATACTACCGATACCACCCATCGCAATATAAAGCGTCGATAAATGTACCCTTACAACATTGCATCTGAGTTCCGTGAAGTACCTGCAAGTGGAACATTTAATAAATCTTTTAAAAGGGGCCCTGAACTTGGAAGTATGTGCATCTACAATAACGTTAGTTAGTATTTGAGTACGACGCTGATACTATTAATTAGTATTGCGTTTAGAATGGGTGTTTATTATTGTCTGTCTGCCTTCGAGTAAGAAAATCATCAAAAGTGGGTTTAAAATAGAATTATTAAGACACCTCATAAAATACCTCTAAAAATATAGATTTCTTCCTACTAGCCCCCCCCCTACCACAGCATGGCCTTGAAGTCTGATAATTTTCAGTCAAAGTAACTTACCCTAACATGTACGCAAAAAAACGCTCTTTCCTCCATTATTATACGTAGTATATACCTTGTAACAGCTCATTCGAAAGGTCTAATTGTAAAGTAACACCAGAATTGGCCCCTGTGGTGGCCTTACTAACCTCGCATTGAGCTCCTAAATATTTACAGCAGTTAGTTCTTGAAAGCGTTCATTGTTTGTTACTTGCAAGTTGCAACATGCTTTTTCATATTATGCCTGAGCAAGGCAAGGACTGAGAGGCGGTCGTACAGACGGACAGTAAGTACGGAGTACGGATTACGGATTGTTTTTTAGTACCAAACATACAGGTGGAATCGGGAGGTAATCTTGATAACTCTTTTACTCTGTGTTATAGCGTTGATGTTTCACGTTAACATTGACACGTTGTAGGATTGGGCATGCATTATGTATGTGGTACTGTTTCTAAGTCTCTTGTGTGCTTTTGTTTGTAGCGTATATTGCACATTACATTACACAACATGCAAGCATTATGCTTCAAGCATACCTATACATTGTATTATTCCTTTGTAGATGTAGATGTAACATTCTTACACAATTACAAATTATGTTCTCTAGTGATCCAATAATGAATGAACAACAACAGTAAAAGAAAAAGGGAAGCATATCACATTTTTACTCATCATATGTTTACCTGACGCCAGCTAACACGATACACAATTATGTTCTCTAGTGATCCAATAATGAATGAACAACAACAGTAAAAGAAAAAGGGAAGCATATCACATTTTTACTCATCATATGTTTACCTGACGCCAGCTAACACGAACAAGCATTACCACTTTGTCACGGCGAATGGAACAAGATGATAAAAAGACAAAAAAGTGTAGAATTTTTTCAAAAGTAGTGCAATAAAATATAACTACCGTCATCATCACATCAGAGAGCTGCGATGTATTATTATGAGTTGCGAGAGAGTTGTACTCACGAAAGCACTATCAGGCCCACTCACTCGCACATTACTCTCTAGAGAGCAGAGAGAGAGAGATTACTACGTACACATTATTACACGCTTACACACATAATACTACTGCTGCAACATTTTTTTTAAATCTTGACTTGTGCTGACTGCAACATTTTCATCTCTGAGTCGGACTTCATTAATAATTATCGCTTATAATCAATATTATGGTGATGGGGTCTAATGCCAAAAGGGTTAACATCAAATAGTGTAATAGACTTGCTGGCTGACAGTTAACACTGTTATAGAACAGTTCGCCTTACTTTACTACAGACCAAAATGATGGTTTATTAATTGGCTTGTTGTGATCTGTTCGCGTAATTGTCGATTGATTGCGAAGCTAACATTATTGAAAATCACTCCGTGATCTGTTGAGGTACTGAAATCATGGTTGTACGTACACATTTAGTGGTGATGATGATGAATAAAAAAGGTATGTTTGCTCTGTTATTTGTTACACATTCAATCGTTTAACAAAAGTGTAAGTGTTTAGCCCATATTTAGGTTTAAATAAATTTATTAGGTATAAGTTATAAAACTATTTGATGTTCGCTTTGATTTAATTTCCTTTGTATTTTTTTATTGAGGCAAAAGTCGATAGCAATCTCGACATAATATTGTTATAAAACACACGTGTAAAGCTTGTAAAACAGTAGCGCTCTATTAACAGGTTATCAGTTTATTACCACACGCACGTATTTTCATTCGTTGAGACTAGAAGTAGTACCTAAAATGGTTGAATAGTTTTTTGGTCATTTTGTCTGCGAGTGCTCTGTGCTGACGCTATTATTTTAATGTGGTGTCTGATTGAAATTGAAAGTTTTGCGTGTTATTAGAATGGAAATCGATATATTTTGGCAGATAATTAGTAGGAGTAGGACCATGAATGTAATTGAATATTATAGCAAGAAGTGATGGGAACTGAGACTACGATGTATTATTTTACTAATTACATTGAAGTATTCATAAGGAAAGTTACTTGTTAGTATAACAATATCTTGCTGGTTAAATTGTTTTAATAGTGTATAGGGGTATAGGTTGTCATTAATGAAGCTCCGTATATAATCTTAATAGATAGAAGAGGCATATTTTCAAATAACGAACTGTCACTGTGCAAGTTCTGCAGTAAAAGATTTTGGTACTCCATTCCGTACATCTTAGACTGACACTATAGACATCTGTTTACAAATATATTAAACTATTTTCCATGTATCGTAAATGTTTAAATTTTGGGACAGGTAAACCATACCCCTAGATGTGACGTTGGGTAGTGGCAATTGCCTTAGCGTGATACCGTTTATGTCTCTAATGTCATTCGCTTTTCATGTGAAAAGGATTACACATTAGAGCTGATTTCTGTGTGTGAAAAGTCTCAAACCCTGTGCTGAGGTCTGTTAATATCGGGTGGATATATTATTAGTGCTGGTCAGTTTTACACTTTTTCTACTATGTCATATTAGTGTTTCAGTAGTAACCGTTTATATACATGCGATTATCATTTAAAACCACCTTATTTTAGCAATGACATCCCTGTATAGTTTTTATTCACGTCTGTTTTTAATTTAATTTAGAACTCGTTTCAAACTGTTGTGTAGCTGTTAATGATACGTGTCCAACACCGTAATTTTACGTACTAACATAACACGTTGCCTTAACATAATATCAGATGGAGGTCCCTATATCAAAATTTATGCACGTTCAAAAATCTGGTAAGCTAAATGCGTTCTTTAGAAGTAATGCACATTTTAAGAACTTAAATATTTAAGAAGATCTTGTCTTTATCGTCATCCAATAATTACCAATATTATATTATCACAGATTCCTATTGGCATCAACCAAGCACCACCTCAGCTTTTAAAAGTCCTGATTTGATAGAACTGAACTCTGATTCCGAAAGGAACTCTAAACCTGGTATGCCAAATCAATAAATATTTTTAAATTTATGTTAAATTTTATTTAAATTCTGTATTAGCTCATATTACTTTTATGAGTGTCTAAGTGCATTTATTATATCTTGTCTACTGTATTTCAGTAGAGCCTCTAAATTATTCATCAAGCCAGGAAGAGGTTGAAACTGAGGATGATTGTTGTGATGGCCCTGAATCTTCACATATCAAAGATGCACTAACTGGTGTATACGACGTCACCAGCAACGATGAAGAAAGCTGTCATTTATTACAGACTGAGGATGATTCAGAAAATTCTGGTCTGAAGAATATGCAGATGCTTTGTTTTAGCAAACGACTGTTACAGCTTGTTCAGCTTATAAATAATGCTCCCTTAATTTTATTTGTTAGATTCAGAGCATGATGAAAATTCGTCAAACTCTTCCGCTTCGCATTCAAGCTCATCAGCATGTGGGACAATATCCGAAGGTGAGGGCGGCGGTGGTGAGGATCAGTTGGCCGTTCGAATTAAACAAAATTCATTGGAAAATTACTGGGACATGAGCGTTGAACAAGAGAAATACTACACTGAACAGTTTCACTTGTTACTGCCAGACACTCATGGACTTGTAAGGCAACTGATTGTTTAACCAACTTTTGAAAGAATAACCATCTCATATGTACCTCTGACTAGATTCAATAAATAGGAAAAATAACTTATGATTTTCGTAGGTAAATGGTGCTGTGGCCAAAGGTTTCTTTGAAAAAAGTAAACTTCCTCATTTGGAACTCAGAGAAATATGGCAGTTAGCAGATGTTACTAGAGATGGTTGCTTGGATTTAAATGAGTTTAAAATGGCAATGCATCTTGTTGTTTTGCGACGACACAATTTGCCAATTCCTTCTCATTTTTACAATCGGCCACCTGACTTTGCCCTTACCGCGGGCAATTCAATCAATGCTGTTTATCAGCCTACCAAAAAAGCTCCCAGCAAAAGTGCAACAGAAAATGTTGCAGGGGCTAGTGCCACGTCGTCATCAACAGTGATGGGTTCACATGACAAATCGTATCAATCCAAGAGACCAAGCAAAGGTTGGGGTGCAATCCAATTTTATAATTTTTTAAATACAATTTCTATTTCTTTGTTCATTAATATAGTAACACAGACATTGAATCCTTTGCAGAATGGACAACATTTGAAAATGAGCCTGTAAATTTCTCGTCAACGTGTGATACGAGTGGCCTCGTAGCTCCAGTGCCTGTGCGACTCAGCACTCCTGAAGACAAGCTCTTATTGAGTAATACCAGTGGCAGTGCAAGCGCTACTAAAGCGCAGCAGCTGCAGTTAAAAGCTATTCAAAGGCCAAAACTTTCTGGTCAGCATCCCAAAGTTTCCAGTGGAACTATTGCTCCCCCTCCGGTAATTCCGTGCAATGCTGGGCCATGTTCAAATGTAATGTACATATATATTGTATGACTTGTGTGCTAATTAATCAATGGTTTATAGCCTCCACGAAGAAAAACGCATGTCCGGAGTTCCTCATTGGATCTAAATAGATTGAGTACCTTGATATTTTTATTTATGTACATATATCACAGATTTCGGGTTAGTTTAAAATATATCTAATCTAAATTCAACTATCCGTATTTTTAGCTATATCCAATGATGCATCACAAGTACACCCGGTGGCTATTGGAGGTTGCCCAGAGGTACCGAATCGCAACTTTCTCTCTCCATCCCATCAAGGAGGGGCCTTTTCGGTATATCGGAAACCACAACCGCCGAAAACTATTCATGAGCCATACAGCATTCCTCCGGCCTTCAACAAGCAGCAAGATAATTCTGCAAGATTTCAAATGGAACAAGATATCGCAGAAATGAAATCCGAAAACACGGTGTTATCCAGGGTAGCTAATGAACTGCTTCAACAACTGTCTGCATTGCAAACAAGGAAAAGAATCATCAGCTTTAAAATAAATCAACTAAATGATACGGGAAGATTCTCGTAGTTAGGATAAACGTAGTTTGATAGTGGTAATGACATAACTCTAAAAGTGGAAAGTATTTTCAAAACGGAAATATTTAAGTATTCAAGGGTTACAAGTACCAACCGCACCACCTCACTATTTCAAACACAGACGTGTATTATTATTATTGGTTTTGACAGCCGCTTTATGAAACGAGTAAATTATAAAAATCCGGGCGAAACTCTCTCCCGCAAATGTACATTCCGGGGGATTTCCCCTACCCCTGCGTGGAAAAGAAATATAAACTATCTTTCACATCTCACTGTTCATATCAATTTTAGCTAATATAAGTAACTGAATACTGAATTTTCTTAAACTAGTTGTAAGTTTGATTGTGCGAGAACTGATGAGATTGTATGATTTAGAAATAATTTTTATTGTAGCTTCGTCAGAGGTACAACACGTTCAATAGGAGTCAATGATTACAAATTATAAGAATAGTAACAATAGGTAGCTGTATGAAATGAATGTGCAAGTCAAATTTTAACACAAGATGAAAATTTTAAATACAATTTACCTGATAGTTAGTAAAATGTTTTAAGCGTGTAGTCATTTTGGTCAAAACGTAGTCTTGTCGTAGGTCGTGTTTTGGGTGATATGTGTAACATTCATGAGTAAGAGTATTCACTTGAAGTTTATTATGAATTACAAACTGTGCTGAGTTTAAATTAATTTTAAACTTTGCATGCAGCTATTATTTTAACATTATTGGCTATTAAAAGAGTTCCGTTTAGACTTAATTTACAATTGGATCGAGCGGAGTAATTGTAAATTGCAGATTATTTATAATGTAAAGTCAAAGTGGCCGCAATATGTCATTCTCTCTCTACTATCCTATGCAATTGTGTTCTGTTAAAAATGTCAAATGATACAGTCAACGTCAGACAAACAAAAACAATCAGGATACAGAGATGTGTCCTAACACTTCATTTTATTCTATGCATTAATTCTTTTAATAGAAAAACTGAGGCAGTTATTATGTTCTGACTGCAATATTATTATTATTACTAACTGTCTTCTTTATTTGATAAGATTGTTTGTCTGATATTAATCCCTAAATGGGAACAGTAAAAATAACAATTAAATATTAGATTTCAGTATGTCTCGGTCAATGAGAGGTTTTTAAAGCATGTAACATAGTTAACATAATATGCAACAAGCAGACAGTAATCTCCTCTCGTTTATATGTATCCCAAACAACGTTATTTTAAAAGATTAGTGGCAGAGCGTGTTTATACCTATTTTTATTACATATTATTATTTAATGTATTTTCGTTGTATGGATGAAAACGATGATTTAAAAAAATACAATGGAATTGCGTGTTTCAGAGAGATTCAGTTTATAAATGAAGCTGTACATTGGCTGTGCTATCTTTGAAATTAACGGCAAGTGGATTATAAACTAGACAGTAATAGGTGCTGCTTATAATTTATTTAAAAAGAAAAGAAGTGTAACATTGTTGACTTTGCCCGTCAGGTATATATGTATGCATTTTCTATTCTGATTGTGAACAAAAGTACTAGTAGTGTGAGATTATAAGTTTGGCTATTTACATCCGCTATGCTGCTAATTGCCGAATGACATCAACATTGGTGACGTCTGAATTAAACTTATACTTTAAACCATCTCAACAATAATAACCACATTTAATTAATTAGGTTGATTAGTTACACCACCAATTATTTTAAGTGACAGGTTGTTGTGCCAGGATATTGTTGTGAAATATAGATATAATGTCATGCAAGTAGAATCCATAATCAGTCGCTGGATACAATGATGAGTGTGCACGTGCAACTAGTTTAATAGATATTGGAGAGTAAACTACGTTGAGGTCCAATGTTTTACTACTGTAGCTGTTTATAAATGGTTTATGTGTAAATACTGGTAACTTTTATGTGCAAATTAGTGCTAATTTTAATTTTAGCCTGGTCTTATAAAGATTTTTTATTTAACTTTTAATTAGCAGTCTACTGTTGTAAATATATTTTTTCCGAACATATGCTCACACATATATTGACGAGGAATTAATTACCCCAGAAGATGTAAAAGAGATAAAACACACAAAGAGCACTCGCAGAACACGCCTCGGAAACTCTGAAAGTATTATTATTAGTAATTATTATTTGATGGTTCTTTTTTTGATTGGAGTATTGCTATTTGGGTGGGCGTTTTGTCGCACTATTAAATAAAGTTATTTAAAAAAAACAAGTTATTCAGAATTAACTGTATTGTACGAATATAAAGTTGTTAGATGTTCACCTAATCGTTTTAAAGCCCGTGTAAGTTGACTGTAATATTATAAACGCCAGTTAGTTTTCTACGATGATCGAAATACTTGTGAAGTTTTCAGAAGAATGGAACATTATATAATATAAATAAATAAATATATTTAAAAATTACTATGACTGAAGCCCCTTAATTTTTTTAAGGATTATATTTTTTTGAAAAGTCCATTGATATGCACACATTATTTAAAATACAAACAATAATATTAAGTAAAACACGTGTTACTTTTTAATGTTAACTCTAATATTTATCAAATGGTGAAATATTGGTCACAAAGTTTCATTCCATGTGACAATTGAAAAATTATTTCAATGATGTGTATGATTATCACCGTTGTGGAAATTGAAAGGCATGTAAGCCTTAAAGTGCACGCCCTTATGTTCCTCCCGTAGATGCGATTGTATCATGTTACACTTGAAGGCCAATCGAAAAATCTTGAAGTCGACTTGAACACATCAAAATGATAGAAGTTTTCCAACTCAAATTCTGCACTGCCTGGTAACATCGTCGTATTATTCCTCCAATTTAGCGAATTTCTTGTAGACTGGTTAGGTTTGGCTCTATCTAGAAGGCATCATTTGTGATTATGTGTTGATAACGACAGATTCTCTATAGACTTAAGCAGGATCATATTCCAGTTAATATAAGGGCTGTCGTCCGTCATACTTGTCTGATCTGGAGCACTTTGAGATCCTTTGAATGTCGAAGAAATTCCAAGTTCATGCTTTCTGTCGACAAACGAGTATCATAAATGTGATTTGAAACAAGCCTTCCAAAGATCACTCCTTGACTCCTTGGCATGTGGTCAAAAAGAGTACCTCTAAATGTTTTTGACTTTTCAACAGCCTGATTTCTAAAAACTGAAAACTGTATACAAAAATTAACAATTAGGGAACGTAAATATTAGAATATAATATGATCAGCGTTCAGTCCCTTCCTAATGAGTTAACCGGTATTCTCGAACCTATCCCGTTGATGGTAGTTATTTTTTACCACTAAATTCAACCTTTTCAACTGAACTGTTTTCATGACCTTTTAAAGCTTTGCTAAGTCCCGAGTACCGTCGTGCTGAAACGTTTGATAAATTAAAATAGAAGTGATGCTGAAGCACTACCTCCTGAAGGGAGCTTCGATGTTTAACAAGAAATCCGTAAAACTTAATCCACTGACCTATAGCTGAATACTGTCATTACAACCACACCGTGTGACCTGTCAATTAAAGTTGTAAAGTTAGGCGTACAAATTTCATATTTTGTAGTGAAATTATCTTACTTAAATGACATTTTCTGTAAAACAGGGAACCTGCCATCAAAAATTCTCCCCAGATTTACATACACGAGCTTTTGCATGCTCAGAATGATGAACCAGAGTAACCGGTGTGAAAATGACAGAATACGCATATGTCAATTTTGAAAGACGAACCTAAAGGTTTTTGTTTAAAAATAGCTTTCGGTAAATATAGTAGTTTTGTTTTAAATTTTGTTTTAAAAGACCTGTAAATACATAGCTAGTAGTGAATCGAATGGTACACGTCACTTGCTATTGGTTTAAGATAATCAAAGTTTCCTCCATAACTCCCCTGGGGGATGATATTAGAGGCTGAAAATCAATATATAGACATTTGAGTAAACCGTTTTGAAAATATCGTGCTTTCAGACGCAAGGACAAACAACCTTAACAATCTCAATACTATAGCTGATTTCATAATTCGTTAATAATGACTGGCATGCGTACCTCCAGAATGTTTAGGTTAGGAAAACTAACTGATGAAAAGAATTCCAAGACACCTGACGAGATACAAAGTGTCTTGATTGTATTGCTATCCGCGACCTCAGGTGAAAGATTGGCATCAATGTTCGAAACAGTAAATAGTAAACGTTTTGAATTGAATTGATTTATTTATGTCTAAATTTGGTGACAACAATAGCTGATTTCCAACCACAAGACATTGACATACCCATATCGTTAAAACATTTCCAGCTCAAAATATACATACCAGATCATAATAACATAATTGTTACAAAAACATATTGTTCAAGTTAAGTAAATTTCATATAAAGTTTTATCTGGGATGTATAAATAATATTAGATGCAATATTAGATAATGTCGTCGCAGTGTTCTGGCAGCGATCACAGCTATGTACCTACTTACTTGCCTTTTAGTTGAAAGGCAAGTAAGTAGGTACATAGCCGTGATCGCTGATGTTCTGGTAAAGAACAATAACAATGTATCGGGCATCGGGCTGGACCATCATCGATAACATCCGGGAAATGCTTGCATGTTAGTCTTAAGTTCATCTTGTCCGGCAAACTCGCGTTCTGTAATATCATATTTTCAGTATCTAATTTT
>JAHZNC010001780.1:0-10130 GCA_027744095.1 Zhuqinia jingwanae
CTGTTGTTGATACTGTAAATAATATCGAATGGGATAAACAAGCAAACACACAAATTATCTGGGAAACAAAAGAACGCGTACGTTCGTTTGCTCATTTTTATTAAGTAGCGTCGATGAGCAGTAGTGTACTGATAGCTAACGGGGTTTCACTCTGCTTCTCCGGGTACTTTGCTCATGTGTCTGACGTAACTGGCTCTATTTCAAAAGCATATCCATGAAATTGAGCAATCCTTTAGGTTACGAGGGATATATTCCAAATTGCAAGGAGGATGTTTAGCAACAAGGGAGCTGCGTCATTTTTAGACACTTCCTCTGCTTTTAATGCACGCGTGACAAAGATAAACAAGATACGCTATCAGGGTGAAGATTTCCGTGACGAACCAAGATTCAAATTTGTTTTCTAAACAAAATTATTAGTAAGTTTTTCTTGTGTGAAAGTAGGTAGGTATATTGATTTTAGTATGAAAGTTATTCCTCATTCCTGTTCCCAGCTTGTCGGATCAAAAACCAAGCTATAATGTTTCGTTTACATGATCCTATTATGGCATTTTACAAAAAACTCTAACATCTAACTTTTTTTTTGAAAACTCTCTATACATCAGCCATGTAGAAAAGGCTGTATTTACCGTAATTGAATGAAGCATGGCCGTAAAAAAATATGCAAACCTACTGTGAGTTAAATAATGACTAGAGCTACTAAGCAGAATTTATGGGGTAATGCGACATGTGAAAAAATGCACACATTTCACGCACCGCACACTGACAGTTTTCGTACTAATAAATCAGCGCTACTCCCTGACAACATTAAAAATCATCTCACATG
This sequence comes from Zhuqinia jingwanae, assembly GCA_027744095.1. Taxonomy (NCBI): domain Eukaryota; kingdom Metazoa; phylum Arthropoda; class Collembola; order Entomobryomorpha; family Paronellidae; genus Zhuqinia; species Zhuqinia jingwanae. The sequence continues at coordinate 824 of JAHZNC010001780.1, forward strand.
TTCTAATACTCCTCCAAATTTCTTTCATGGTCCATACAAAACCAGCCTGGTATAGAAGAGTGTAGACAAAATTTATATCTATAACATAACATCCCACACCGCTTTTTTTGGGTCTGTGTAATATTGTCTACCGAAAATCCCATATATTTTTTCCAGACTTTTTCTTTCTCTAGTTCAACAAAGCCCAAAGTATGTATATAGCCCAAATAGGATACTATGGATTACGGGATCGAAAAGTGCACGGATAAAAAAAAATCTGCACACTAGAATTTGGTGATGAGTTATTATATGCAAATATTGTGTAGAGCTGGTATAACATGCCTTAAAGGGAGTTGGGGATGGGAGGATACGAGGAAGTCTACACACACACACTGCAAAATACACAGGATTTCTGGTAGTTATTATTATGATGCTCATATGCTAAATAATCATTATTACTTGTCTTATATGCAATGCTGCGATACAGATGTGTGTGTGTAGCCAGACTATAATTTAATGTTGATATAACGCATAACATGTGCACGTTACTGTCTCTTCTTCTTTATGCAGATTTTTTTGAGCCTCTGTAGAAAACAGCCGAGAAAGAGTATACACAACAACGTGAAAGAAGAAGTACATTTTACTAGTTGTCGTCGTCAGATTTTTTTTTTTTGCTTCTCTCAACTTTTTGAGTGGCTTGTGTGTGTGTGTGTGACTAATATATGTACAGATAGAGAAAAATTTCAGCACCGTTATACAATTATAATGTATGCTAGTATTTACATAATACGAAATGTGTAGACGATTCAGAAAATATGGTTAAAGCAGCTGCTCCTTGCTTTTCTCTCTCTCTTTTTCTCTTCTCTCTCTCTCTCACTCTGTGCAAAAAATATCTGCGCTAATGTATTTTTCGTACATTGGAGGATGATGCTGTTGCAGCTTATTAAGTTAAGCCGAGACGAACCAGAGAGAAAAGTACTTTTTAATGTAGTAGTTCTGATGTGTCTGCGAGGCATGTCCGTCGATTACTCGATTAAAAGGCATGCAATTTTTTTATGATAGTTTTGTTAAAAATAAAAATGCCTGTGCATAAAAGTTAGAAGTAATGCATTCTCCCCATCGCTGTGGAAGAGAGGAAAGGAAAATATAAATTGGGTACAATTATAAAATGACGGCTCATTCAAAAGAAACCTTTTTCATGAGTATCTCCATCTCTGGAATCCAGACTCTGGATTAGAACTGATGGTTCAACAAATCAAATGTTATTCTATAATTATTACTAAATTTTTCATTTTAATTAGTCTGTAGTACTTACTTGCAACGTTACAAAGGTTTACTATTAAAAGCATAGCTTGAGACAAAGTGTGTGTGTGAGAATGAGTGCAGATTAAAACTATACGAAAAGAATCTCTTTTTTCTCTCTCTCGCTTTTTTGAAAAATATGTGACATTTTTATGAAACCTGACACGAGTGCTCGCTGCTGTTCTCTCTCTCACGCTTTTGCAGAGAGTGCGGCTAGCGGGGCTTATACATTTTCTCATCTTTTTCATACTTTTATATATATTTTTTTCAATTTTTTTGCGGTGTATACACCTGGGAAAATGTCAGTACAAATGTTACAAAAGTTATAAATATGCGAGTTTACTGGGTTGAATAAAGAAATATATATGTATACACAACCAATTTGTTTGAGATCAGAGAGTAGCAAAAGGCAAACATGTGTGTGTAGATTGCAGAGGAATGTGGGTTTCTTTTTCGGAGACGAGAGAAAATATGATGAAAATTCAAGGTGATGTATTATACTGCACCAGCGTGTTGTACGCACTACACACAGTACATATACCTATTATAATAGCGAAAAATAGCAATTTTTTTTTGCACGATTGACTTGTCGTGACACGGCTTATTGGTTTCAATAACAAATATTTTTGGTGAAATTGTATTTGGATGTTTTTTTTTTGGTGGGATGGTACGTACGGAATACGGAATTGCCTCTTGGTTTTTTCGGTAAATTCATGAAATATTTAACTAGACACGCTTGTATTCATTTGAACGTGTGTGTGTGTGTGTATTGTGTATGGATTTCACGAACTAAACACTCAAACAGACATACTTTTTTGACAAGGCAAAATGAAAATGATTATGGATGGGTTTGTAGTTTGTAGTAAGCTTCTGCGACAGATTTCTCATTTAATGTAATCTGTTTAAGCTATATACTCACACACACACACACACATACAGATACAGATACATGCATACTACACAACATGACATGCACAATATGCACTCTAAGTGTTTCATAATAAATTTACATGTTCTTTTTTTATTACGAAACTTGTAATTTATGGGGGAACAACGGGTGGTATACTCGATCAATGTTTATAACTGACTATGGCATTTCAAAAAATGTTTTTCTCTCCTCTTTTTACCTGTCATGCTACCAAAAATTGAAAAAAATAATAATAACAGCGATAAAAAATTAAGTTTCTAAATAATGTATATACCTACTTTCTAGCATTCTTTACCAGTTTTCAATTATGCTTCACCACAGTCAATATTATTTTTTATTGAGAGCACATCGTTATGTTCCATATAAAATGCTGTAATGTTTATTAAATGAGGGTAAAAACGGATAATTCAATGCATTATTACACTATGTTGGCATTTCTTTTTTATCTGGTAACCTAATAATAAATAAATGAGGATGAAAAGTGAACAGGTTAGTATTTGTGTTGCCAATCAAAACATGTCAGGGAAAGCCATTAAAAAATTCCTTTGCAATTTTCTATAAATGTCATTTTTATTCCTATATTGATTTTAGATTGGACGTCCAATATAAAAAAAAAGTTACACGGGTGGGATTAGAGTTTAAACTACCTTTAACACGCTTTCTTCATCTATAATTAAAAGAATGTGAATTCGGTGATATAAATATATATAGATATTTATTGTAGTAAGAAAAAAAATGCAATTGTCGGCGGCACACGCGGCATCTTTTTCTAAAGCAATTCTTTTCTCTCTGCACAACAACAACAACAGCAAGACATACAAAAGAAAATACTCTCACTCGTCGTCGGCGTCGTCAGCAAATCTTTCAACAAAACACCTCTGCTTTTTTTAAACGAGCTTTTGCTGCTGCTGCTGTAGTTGTGTTGTTGTGTTGTTATCTACTATTAAGCTTACAAAAAAATAAAACTTTTCTTAGCCTTCCTCTCTTTTTTTTCCTCTCCTGTCTCATGTGTGAATGTGTGTGTATGTTTATTGTTGTGCTTGTCTGGCTTACTGTTAGTTGTGCAATTGAAGAAAGGAAAAAAACTCTCGCTTGCTTGTAAATATATGTACCTACATTACTACTTGTAAACCCTGTCCGTTTCTACTACATGCTCATATTAATCTACTAAAAACGTAACAGCAAATCTTTCAACAAAACACCTCTGCTTTTTTTAAACGAGCTTTTGCTGCTGCTGTTGTTGTGTTGTTGTGTTGTTATCTACCATTAAGCTTACAAAAAAATAAAACTTTTCTTAGCCTTCCTCTCTTTTTTCCTCTCCTGTCTCATGTGTGAATGTGTGAGTATGTTTATTGTTGTGCTTGTCTGGCTTACTGTTAGTCGTGCAATTGAAGAAAGAAAAAAAACTCTCGCTTGCTTGTAAATATATGTACCTACATTACTACTTGTAAACCCTGTCCGTTTCTACTACATGCTCATATTAATCTACTAAAAACGTAAATAGTTGATGAGCCCATTGGAACGGAACAAGAAGAAAAACAAACTCTTTTGTTATTTCAGTACCGCCAACGCCGTGTGCACGCTCTTCTCCCCTGCGTTTTTTTGAACTATCAGCAGGAGCTCTTATACTCTGAACAAGAAAAAAAAATTTATAAGCAAGTTAAAATATATATAAACAGTCAAGAGCACGCGGGCCATGATATATATTAAAGTTTCTTCTATCTTCTTCTACATATATTGAGGTTGAAAAAAGTTTTTTTTTGTTGTTGTTCAGTAAGAAATGGAGAAAGTTGTTGATAGGTAGCACCAACTACTGGTATGTGTGTGTAATAGCGTAGTATCTAATAAAAAGGATAAAGAAAAGTTTGGCTTAGCTTTTCTTCTTCCTCTTCTTTTTTTTATAAAAACTCGTTGAGCTTTGCTCTGCTTTTTGGTATTTATGTATGCACACGATACCTTTTTTTATTTCTCCTTGTCATTATTCTAGTGTAATATTTATATATTTTTTCGGGATGTACCTAAAGTGTATGCTATTACTTACTGATCGTTCTTTTAATAATCATAATGCAGACAGACAGGAGGGTGTGTTTATAAAATAGAGCAGCAAAAGCAGCAGGTTACTATATATATACATTTTTTATCTTCTTAACTTTACCAAAATACTTTTTGTTTGGTAACGACCACACTTTGTCTTGTGAAATCGTTTTACCTGCATTTTTTCGGGGTATACAAAATACACAAATACATACATACGGAAGAGAGAAGAGAGAGAGAGATGTGTGTATACGGAAGGAAATATAACAAAAGGTGGTTTAAAACAATTCAGGTGAAGGGAGCAAATATAAGCAAACAAAGCACACACAGAGACACACACCAAATTGTTGCTACTTCTAAACTGCACTGTATTGACGGTATATATGTATGTGTCTATTTCTTGTCGTCCACATGATAATACTAGTGTGTGCGTGATGAATACTCATTCTCTTATGATTTTTAGAGAGAAATAAAAAGTGAAAGGGATAATATGAAATGAATATAAGGAATGAACTCCACACGATGGGTAAAGCATGCGAGTGTGTAGGATACACACGCGTTCACACATTAATGAAATGTCAGTTAAGCATAAAAAAAAGTAGTAGCAGTTACTACATACATACCTATATACACCCGCACAATATTATCGTTTTATATGCATACAATTTTTTTTACAAGTAGTGGTCATAGTCTTGTTTGCGATAAAAAGAAAAGAAATATTCATGACAAGCTCACCTGGTTATGTAGGGTATTTTTTTTGATGCTCCTCTGTTGTAAACTGGTAGATTGACAGGACGTGATTAGTACACACCACAGTTGATGGGTTGATATCTATCTATACTGTACTCGCGGAACAGTCGTTGTGTTTCGATATATGTGGAATGTAGAAAAATTTGACGAAAATAATGATCTGTACACACAAAATGACTGTAATTCTTGATGAGTGAGGAGTCACTGCTGCTGTCTATTTTACATACACACACACACACAAACACACAACAGTATTAGATTTACACTTTTGGATAGTAATTACCTGTTGTGCTAAACAGAGGAAAACTATTCAAAAAATATTTTGACAGGTGTGCTTTGTGCTTTGTCGTCCTTTGTACTTTTCACCATATACATTTTATATTTATTATTTTTTAAAGTCACTACGTGTATGTGTATGCTATGCTATATACATCCAGTTTAATAGCCAGCAGAGCTCTCCCATATATTATCCAATGCAAATTAACCACCACCACCAGCAGAGAGCTAACTTTTTCCCCCATAAAGAATAAAAAAAGGAATGAACGGAGAAGGTAAAAGTGTAACCACTTGACAGTGTGCTCTACAACTTGCTCGTGACAATGACGATTGTAAAAAATTCACGAATGACCTTCTCTCCTGCCACAGCTCTATCTCTCTCTCTCTCTCACGCAAAACTCTCTAATAAAATATTTCACAGTTTTTCCAACAACATTTTCTTCTCCACGTAATAATAAAACTAATAGGCAATTTCATTTCCCTTTTCGCTTCAAAAATGTATATATATAAAAAGAAAGGACCTGGTTTTCATTGAGCACAATAAAAATAACAGCAACGAGCAAAAATGTTGCTGCTTTTACTACTACTGCTACTCCTATGCTCCTGTCTCTTCCTTTTTTTTGTCCCAAGAGCAACGTGTTTTGTTTGACTATCTCTCATCAACTGTAAATTCTTGACGAAGTGACTAGAGCATTTATATTTACAGTATGAGAGAGAGAGAGGAAAAAAAGAAGATCCTGTGCAAACAACATTGGTCACACTACTACTATTAGTATACTGCCAACACCAACTATTATATAATGTGCCAAGCACACATTATTTTACTTTTGCACACTCTCTAATACCAGTTCCATTCACAGCCGAGAATGGAATGCAAATGCCAAGATTCCTCGCTCCGAGGTTGAGAGTCACCCTTCATTTCTCTATCTTATGGCAGTAGTAGTGGTAAAAGCAGCAGCAGCAGCACCTCCATCACCAGCAGCACCACCAACAGCAGAAGCGATAGTAGTAGTAGGGATACAATAAGTTGTAGTAGTAAAAAAAATACGTGTGCTTTAGCGCGTTTCTATCACCATTCACCAGAGAAGAAGAAGAAGAAGAAGTAAAAGGAGAAGAACAAGAAGAAAATAACCTAGTAAAATATAATGCTACTACTACTTTGATCACAAAAAGCTATATTTGTATACTACACACCATAGCACATAGTTATCCAATATGTACATATAATATGCTTACACGTTTCAAACTCTCTCTCTCTCGCTCTCTCTTTTCTTTTTAGAAAGAGAGAGAGACACACACAGGCATTTTCCCCTTTTCTCCTTTACTACATCTACTTCTCTTTGCCTTGAAGCGTTTATATAGTTTCAGTGTGGAGAGTGGTGGAGAGATTATACCATACCATCATATCAACGTGAGTGAACGTGTGTGTCTGTGTGTGTGTGTGTGTTTGTCAGTGAAGACGTGTGAGGATGAACATTGCAGTCTCCCAAATGTACAACAACGTGTTAGCAAAACGAACTGTTGATAATCGCAGCAGCAGCAGAAGCAGGAGTATGGGAACATGCAGAGCTTATCATATTGCACATATACACCGCAATAAACCTAATATTTAATGTAAAGTGCATGGCACACAATACACACTACAGCATGTACAACTTTTTTTTTTGCTCCTACTGCTGCTGCTGCTCTGCTGTTTTACAAAAAAACTGTGTAGAACAAACAAAAAACACAATACTCCTCACAGATATTTTAAATACTCTCGGGTGTTTTTGGAAAGAAGAGAAGAAGAAAATTGCATGCAGACTATGTGTGTGCACATTTTTTTACAAGGATAAACAACCACATGACAAAGTACACAGATACACACAAGCATTTAAGACGAGATGCTGGAAGGCATTTAAAAAAGGGAAAAAAGAAAACCTTCTTTTCCCCTTTCTATCTCGGCCTATCCCAATCCAAGACTGTGCTCAAGACTCGGACTGTGTGAAACTTGACTGTGAGTGTGTTACATGCCGTTTTTTATATAAGAATTGGATGATGTAACGTCGAAAGTCACACAGTCAAATAGTTATACATAACAAAACAGTGTACTTTTTCTAGAGAAAAAATGTATATAGGTAAGAATAAAAAAAGGAACCCGGGAGCAGTTGTGAGAATCACGAGTTCCAAAGATTCTCCCAAAAAAGAGAGAGAGAGAGAGAGAGAAGGACTTGCTGACTGATGCGTTTCTATTCTTCTTTGTTTTTTTATATTTCTTGCTGTCTTTTGCCATCACCACTGTGTGTGTGTGTGTGTGTGCTTGCTTTTACTTCTCTACTCCCATTTGCTTTTACTTTTTTCTCTTTTGCAATACCAATAAAAGGTTCTTTTTCTTTAGAAAAAAAGATTATTATTTCTGTGAGGAGCCCTTCCTCTGTTTTTCTTTCTCTCTGCAGTAGTCTACAAATAAAACAGTTCACAAAGAGAAAGAAGAAGAACAGCAGCAATAGATGTACTTTTTTTCAGTGTGTGTGTGTGTATAGTAGATCTTTGAGAGAGTTGTTGCATGTTTGGTACTTTTTCTTTCACAGAAAAACAAGGTTTTATATAAGCTAAAGGAACGGATTTGGACTAACTAGCGATATAAGACTTCACATGTAGCTGTGTAGCAGGCGGGATAGTAGTGGTGGTGTTATGAATGGATGCGATAGAGAATTTCCTTTCTTTACAAAAGCAGCAGCAGCAAAAAGAGAAACTTTTTTTAAAGAAAGAAAAGGCAGGCAGTGGTAGTATCATTTTCGTTTGTGATGGAAAAACAGAGTATAACTTCTTAACAAAGTAAAAGCTATATATTGCGTATTGAACTAAATAGGAAAAAAAGTTATATCGATATGTACACACACACACACACAATTTGATGTGTGTATTTACTTGTATGTATGTTAGTAGTATATTTATGATGAGATAAAAACAAGTTGATTTTGGAACTCAACCAGCAAAAAAAAAAAGTTGTAGGTGGTAGTGGTGATGGAGATGGTCCATGAATACCTATTTATATCCGTACAAATACCAGCTACTAAATTTTTGTCCAAGAAACCCGCTAACTTGCATAGTGCATCATTTTCATCATCCCACGTTTTTTTTTTCGTCTTGAACTTGCATTCTCAAACAATCCGCAAAATACACAGGGAGAAGACCATGATCCACTATAGCACCATATGATGCTTCTTCCATCCAACCGCCGCCGTTCGTGACCACGGTCTTTTTGGTATTTCGTGCAGCTTTGGAATCCTCCTTAGCAGCAACACCAAGTTTTCTCTCTCTCTCTTTCCTCCTGTTTCCCTAATTTTAACCAAGGACTTTATAGTTTCGCTTTGCAAGAAGATCCTTCCGCTTGCTTGGTTGCTACACTGCTGATGCTTCTACATCTTCACTACTAGCTTTCCAGTACTCAAGTGGCAGGCATGAGAATGGTTTCGTTGTGATGCAAGTGGAAATGGAGTTGACGGTGGTGGTGATGGTGGTATACTTTTTTTTTGTTCACGGTGGTGCCTATTTCAGAAACAATCCAGTATAATTTTCTGGCGTATAAGAAAAAGACGAAGAAAACGCGGCGGCCCTTTTTTATTCATTGCTGCTGACTGTGTTTGATGATATGATGTGTGTGTGTGTGTGCACATAATAGCACATAGTGCACATTTGTGTGCTTTGTTTCATGTTGGAATATGTGAGTTGAGTGTTGAATGACATGGAGAAAATAATATCATCTTTGCGACTATACACAGTCGCAATCCACACAATTCGTATGCAAAATGTGCGGCCCATATAATAAAAAAAGCGCAGAGCTGTAGGGTATAGTGACGGTCTCTTGAGTCTTGCTGGCATATAGTAATATATAGACAGACAATGGTGAAAAAATTGGGTCTTTGCTTGGCGGGGGAGTTTGCCATTGTACTTTTGCATTTATTTAAACTTAAATGAAAAAGTTTAACATTATAACAGAAAATGAGTGAGTGTGTGTGGTGATAATCAATTAGCCGGATTATATCAAGACCAAAA
>JAHZNC010001781.1:0-19554 GCA_027744095.1 Zhuqinia jingwanae
CATTTCATTTTACATCGCAATATTGCTAACGGACACATACATAAAGCCACAAAGGATTAACAGAGGTAATTTATAAATAACCGAAAGGCGGTTCTTAACTATTCTGATATGAACACACCTTTTGAACCGAATTTTAAAAATATCAAAATCACACACTATTAACCTTTATCGATTAAAATATAATAAATGCTACTTTATTGGGATGAATTGTTAGCGAAAACTAAAAAGTTGCGTTAGGTAACTAAGGTTTTGTGCATAAAAGAATGTATTTACGTACGTGTATTATTTTTTCATATATTATACAAGGAGTAATTTATCATAGCTATAGTTATTATATGGTCAAGACATTGAATTCATACGTATATTGTAAGCAAATCTTGATAAAATTAATTAAATGACGAAATCTATATAATGGTAGATTTTATTTTTCTTGACAGAGTGCGTTTACATGCAGGCAAATCCCGTTAATGGACATGTGGTTTGTGGATAAAGAAATGATATTAAGTTGTTGTATTCTAAAAGACATGAAAATGTTCAGAGTACTTGAATATTTATGAAATTTTGAATATTCCAATTTAAAGGATGTATTTGAATATTTTTTGTTAAAACAAGGAGCCATAACCTGAGTTAAAATTTGCTATTCATCAGGATGATCTTAGAATTACATACATGCATACCTATATGGACATGATGGAGTATGTAACAAAGATTTATTATTATTAATACTACATGTACTTATCTTAGACATGAGATTTATAGAGGATTAATATTTTCATATTATATTGTATTATACTACGAATTACGTTTAATGATAGAGAAAAAAATTTCATCGTCCAATAATCAAATGCGAATGCTCTGTCCGTCCACATATGTGTCCGTATGTCACACGATTATTTTTAAAAAAAACTAAGGACTTTCCGAATTATGTTTTCGGTATTCGAATAACTAATTTGAAGATCGTCTGGAAATCCGATGGTGAAACTGTACGCACGGCAACAAAGAAATGTGGAGATCAAGAAATTTTCAGGGCTTGCAGTGACACCGTCCGGTAATGTAGGAGAAATCTTTACAGCTGTAAAAATTGTAACATTCAAAACGAAAGGAACTAAAGGATATTGAATTAATACCGTTTAACTTCTCAGCCACATCCTCGACAACTGCAGAAAATAGTAGCATCAGCCGTTTTAAATCTTTATACATGGGTGATTGATTATGGTTATATATTTAATTTTAAGATTGAATACTTAAATTTTGTTTTTAATTGTTTATTTTTTTTTAAACCACTGAGAGATTGTAATTATGTTGCAGAAATTTTTATTCATTTATTAAGTTCATTTCATAGTCGATCTAGGATTTATGCGATTGACGGACGGCTATTGATGCCTTACACTACACTCGAAATTTTGTCTATTTTTTTCATAAATCGATGTTATATGATACGCTGATTGAGAATATAATAATTATTTTTGCTAATTAGTTCCCTAATTAACAAAAATCGACTAATTTGTATGAACAATTTTTATTTGTTTGCAGAAATTGATGTAACTTTATGGGCTGATGACGAATATGATATGAGATAAAATTAGAAAAGATCGTAATTCTACTAGTATTCTAGCATATGCTACTTCGGTACTCCGGTTTATTTGTAATTAATTATATAGGTAGTTTCATTCTGAAAATTTAATTCATTACATGCTTTACATTTTTTTGCAGGATGGCAGCCTTGAATTTATGCATTTTTAGCAAGCTTGTTTGCAGAGCATGCATCCAGCAGAACAAGAAGCTTGTTAGGAACCCATGTCTTTGTTCATTCATTTCGGTTTTTAATTCTGCGTAGCGCGAAGTCACCAGGTATTATGACTTAACTTGTCTTGTCTTGCATGCATCAAAACAAAACAAACTGTCAACAAGCACGTGCATTGAATCTAGACGGTTCAAGGATTTTTTTTGTAATTTTATACATTTTTACACATCTTCTTGTCTTGTAAGTCATTAGTTTTAAAATTAATTAATAAATTCTGTCAAAAAGTTAATGGATAGTAAGATCAAACAGTGTGCAAGGTATTCAGACCAACTTCTTTAATACAATTTGACGAGAAAATGTTTGAAATTTGTTAGCCTGGCAGGAGTAAACCCTTTAGGATAAACGATAAACCACCATATGTTATTTTACTATGCTGTCCCAAAATCAAAATATACGAATTCCAACATAATATGGTGGAAAGGTTAGGGTTGAGTTAGGTTTTTAACATAGATCTAACCAACCAAGACCACATCCTTTAATGTATTTTATTATGGGACAGTATGTTGATGTTGAGACTGGAAACTGGAATCCGTGTATTTGGATTCTGAAAAATCATTTTAATGGCGTGAATGCTGGCTCGTCCTACATGATTTACTCCTATCGTCGTTTTTATTAAGTAGTAGGAAGAATTAAATTGGTCGATTAAATTCTAAAATTATATTGCTGTTCATTTTCAACAATGTTTAATTATATTATATTCTCAGGTTGGACAAATTAAAGATGAAGCGTTCATCTGGGCGACTTGTACGTTATGTTTGATCGTAAACAGTTACAAAGATGGATCAAACAGAAGAACCAGGCAAATCAACTCCACCTTCTCCTCCAAAACCGAAACCAGCTTACAAAACCGCAGATCGAGCAACCTACTTCCGGGATGAGGTCACTGGTGAGAAATACTACAAATGTCCTTATTGTTTCAAACATCTCAAGGGTCATTTATCTACGCATCTTCGAACACACACAGGCTACAAGCCCTGGAGATGCGAGGAATGCGGAAAAACGTTTTCACAAAAGTGTAACCTAGACACCCACATAAAATCTGTTCACTTAACTGACAAACCGTTCAAGTGCGAACTCTGTCCCAAGTCGTATGCCTACAAGAAGGATCTAGAATCTCACGTGGCTACCCACCTCCTGGAAAATCCTTACAAGTGCTCCTACTGTTCCAGTCGATTTTCATCAGTGAAGTTACTCCGTAAACACAAACGGAAGATGCAGCATACAGAAAATACGTTATACGATTGTGTATTTTGCCCGCAGCAATTTTCGGAATATTTCGAGATGTTGTGCCATTTGCGGAAGCATATTCACGAACGATCATTTCTTTGTCAGTTTTGTGATGATAGCTTTTTCACAAGCATCCAACTTCGGCAGCATGTGAGACTTTGTCACCTCAAAATTAAGTACAAAGGAAAGTTAGACCCCATGACCTGTATATTTTGTGACCAAGTACTGATAAATCAAAAGAAACTATTTATCCACTTGCGAAATCATATTGGTGAAGATGGTTCAAATTACGATGTCACAGCGAAGAAGGAATACAAATGTAAAGAGAAAATTTGTGAAAAAGTGTTGGAATTCAAAAAATCGAGTGTTCGACCTAGGCGTCGTCGGGACCGTAAAACAACGTCTATGAGTGCTACCCCGTGTCTTCCTCAACAAGTCTCCTTAAACAAAAGACCATACCCTTGTGCCTTTTGTGAGAGGGGATTCACAGAATACTCCGTACTGAAACACCATCTGGCATGTCACGCGAAAAAATGGACAGATGAATGCCCCATGTGCCATGAACGATTTTTCTGTAATTCTTTACTGAAATCACATGAAATAAACTGTAAAAATGAGAAACGGGATGAACCACACAGTTGCAAAGTTTGTGGAATAAACTACACCACAAATGAACAGCTCCTCAATCACTTTCTCTGGACGCACACAGGATATGAAGTGGTCAATTTGACAAGAGTTTAATATGATTGTATGAAGACAAAAGCATCTGCTTAGCTCACTGCTCACTCTGCTGTATGTTATAAGTTATAATATAAACAAACTATGAACTTTCTCATTACTTTATAGTTTATGGTAGATATTTAATACAATGCAATCAACAATGTAATTTAAATAGATAATCAGCACTGAACTATTTCGTTATGTATTTAATTGAGAAATCACAATGTATTTGTTTATTTCATCTTACTTATGTTTATGTTATATATGTAAATGCTAGTCAGAAGACTGAGAAATAAACAAGTGTGATACATGCCATCAAAATTTGTTTGTTTGTTTAATTTCTAGTTTAATTAATATTTTAAGAGCCAGAGTATTTAGTAAATATGATTTAAGATCATATTATTCAGAAGGGGGTTACCCTTGGGTATGCATTTTTTTAATCATGTATCATATTGTACTGATTCAGTACTCTTACTGGCTGACTGATATCATCAATCACCAAATTGGTGACACCAACACATTATGCATGCATAGGTACTAGGTACATACATTTTTTATAATATGGTTTTTACATCTCTTTGTTTACTGATTTTTTTGTAATGCATAGATCACATAGCGCGAACTCTTCAGGTTTTATCTTTTGTTTATTTACCATAACATAAAAACCCACACCAAGACATACATGTGTGCATCTTGTAGTAGGCTGAGGGAGATTTATTAACAATTTTGACTTATATCTCATTATCATGAATTAATTATTTTTTTGNTAGCGCGAACTCTTCAGGTTTTATCTTTTGTTTATTTACCATAACATAAAAACCCACACCAAGACATACATGTGTGCATCTTGTAGTAGGCTGAGGGAGATTTATTAACAATTTTGACTTATATCTCATTATCATGAATTAATTATTTTTTTGAGGGAAATACTGTGGCCTGGCCATTTCGTAGTATTATTAAAAAAAATAAAACTGTCGCGGACTCTATACCTTTATTATGTCACTGGCTGAGGCTGTACAAAACTAGTGAAAGTAAGAAAGCTAAGAAACTAAGAAAAAAGGACCAGTATTTGAACAAAAATGAAGCAATTATTGATTAAAGAAGCATGCAATTCAACTCTGTCTGCTCCTCCAAAACCGAAACCAGCTTACAAAAACGCAGATCGAGCAACCTACTTCCGGGATGAGGTCACTGGCGAGAAATACTACAAATGTCCTTATTGTTTGAAACATCTCAAGGGTCATTTAACAATTCATCTTCGAACACACACAGGTCTCAAGCCCTGGAAATGCAAGAAATGTGGAAAAATGTTTTCACAAAAGTGTAACCTTCAAAGCCACATGAAATCTGTTCATGCAACTGAAAAACCGTTCAAGTGTGAACTCTGTCCCAAGTCGTTTGGCTACAAGAAAAACCTGGAACGGCATGTTAATGCCCACCTGCTCGAAAGACCTTACAAGTGCTCCTTCTGTTCCCGTCGATTTTCGTCTGTGGATTATCTCTGTAAGCACAAAAGACTGCATACAGGGGAAACTCCTTATGATTGCATATTTTGCCAGAAAAAGATGTCTCAGTATTTACAAATGATGAACCACGTACGGAGACATATTCAAGAGCGTTCCTACCTTTGCCAGTTTTGCGATAAAAGTTTTTTCACTGGCAGCTGCCTTGGACATCATGTCAAAGCTAACCACCTCAAAAGGACCAAACGGGTTGAGGAGTACAAATGTATAGAAGACACCTGCAAAAAAGTGTTTAAATTCAAAAATTCTAGTATCCGACATTGGCATCGGCACCACGTTCCTGAAAACGAAAGACCCTACTTTTGTGTATTTTGTGAGAGAGGTTTTGCTGGACACTCATTTTTGAGGGATCATTTGGCAAGGCATCATACCAAAGAGCGACCAGAGGAATGTTCAATATGTTATGAACGATTTTTTTGTAAATCATCATTGAGATCGCATAAGATAAGGTGCAACAACGCGAAACGCGATGAACGATCTAATAATTGTAAATGCAAAGTTTGTGGGAAAGAATGCACGTCAAAGAACCGGCTACTGAATCACTTTCTTTGGAAGCACACTGGATATGAAGTGGTCAATTTGACAAGAGTTTAATTAGAATGTTTGAGCATTTAAACGTTTGTATGTTATCATAACCAATAATGATTATTAATAGTCAATCTACTTTATGAGAATAAGCCTGAGACATTTTGTGAAATAAAACGTATTTTATTGCATTAATTTTTTGAAGGACCAATAAAATTTAAATTATCTTATAACATTGCACAAGTTAGTGTAGCACCAGTATGCAATAATTACAAATCTAAGCATATAAATTACGTATTTCGGTTCACATAAATTTATTACATGCTACCAACGCTTTAATTTGTCCGCTCGATACTGTTTTGAACTGTTTCGGCTTTAGCACCACTTCAATGACATATTTCTCCAAAAAATTCCTCGAAAACCTTATCATTATGCAGTTGAATTTTTACGCAGTACAATCAAATCAGATTTGACTTTAAGCAATTGAAAATAGAAAGGATAATCCACCTGGAATTCGATAATAATCTACCCACCACCATAACTGTCGATATGAAGTGTTTGTGTCTCTGAAAATCGTTCTGATATGTGATGGATTCAGTGGGGAAATTCGTTTGTCTACTTATTTATGATGTTACAACGTTCTAGTTGTGTCTTTTTTAATCCAATGCAAGTATATAATTAAACATCACAAAAGAAAAATACCGTAAATCCTTAAAACATAGCAGCTACTAAAGCTTGAAACTCGAATGTGAAAAGGAAGGGACTGTTATCTACACAAAAGAAAAATACCGTAAATCCTTAAAACATAGCAGCTACTAAAGCTTGAAACTCGAATGTGAAAAGGAAGGGACTGTTATCCTTCTAGAGCTGCTACCTCTTAAAAAAAGCGATGTTATGTTTTAAGGATTTATGGTACATATATAAAATGAAAATGGCTGTATGATTTCATGCCGAAAAATTAAAGATTAGATTTTGAAGCTAATATGAGGATTAATATGAAATACTTTTGTCACCCACCTTGTGTAAGTCGACAAATTATAGAAGAAACACTGGCTACATAACCTTGTGTAGGATTAATATGAAATACTTTTGTCACCCACCTTGTGTAAGTCGACAAATTATAGAAGAAACACTGGCTACACAACCTTGTGTCTTGGATTACAAACACATGTGTGTGTGTGTGTGGCTAAAACAAAGTGTACTTAATGGAATTGAGTAACAAATTTTATGTAACACAATGAATTCCATGCATTTCAAGTTACATCATGTAACTTACATATGCCATTAGACAATAAAAGTATTATTCTAATGACAGTAGTGACCTCCATCCACGGGAGACATTTTTCTGTATATAGCATTAACCAAAATCCATCCAGGTGTTTTCCCATATATATATATTCAGTATTACTACTAAAATAAAAATTAATTCTACCTCCAACACATTCAAGCGTGTATAAAAATGGAAGTAATATCTCAAAAATTTACAGAGATTCAAACTGACAGTCTTGGTCAGCAGAGCACCAGGACTTTGCGATTGCAACGTATTTGGTTTTATAGTCTCCGATCTCGGTTTTTGGAATACCAAGAGCAACATGGCTCCCCGTGACAGTGAAAAGGAGCCTAGTTTAAGCCCTGTTAGTAGTACTGAAAAACCGTCTAGTTATGAAGGAATTACAAAATACCCAACTGGGCGTGACACACCCTGGAGACTTGCAGAAGATTGGATAGTGGGTAAGTAGTATGACCAAAGTTTTGAGAATTTAAAAAAATCAACAATCGAATTCAACCATTCACATTTCTTATCACCAGGAAAAAGGAAGGATGACAACATTGGTAATTTGTGGCGCATTCATGATAAGCTGTATAATTTGGAACCCTACATTGATAAGCATCCAGGAGGTCCTGATTGGTTGACTATATCAAGGGGATTAGGTAATTTACCTTTCTCGTAAAACAATTACTACATGCAATGCATATTATGCATCTGATACACATTTTCACTTGCTACTTTCTTATGGTTTCAAACTTGCAGACATAACTGAGGCATTTGAATCAGCACATATGGTAAATCCAGAGATCGTTGAAGCCAGGCTAAAGGAGTTTTATGTTGGAGAAGCGACATCGCCACGTAAGTTCCTGTAATTTACTATTTCACATTACCCCAAAGGTAGAATTTGCATATATTGTGCTAATAATATTATATATTCGGTCTTTCATTAAGGTATTTCACCTTATACATTCAAGGAAGATGGATTCTTCAAGGTCCTTAAAAGGAAAGCATCACCCATATTGAAAGTAGGTTTCGTCCCTTCGATGCATTAAAATTGCAATCACCTACGTACAATTGACAATCATGCTTCAAGTTAGTATGACTGTTTATGACCCATTTATATTTTTCATAGAAAATTGGGAGTGGTCCAACAACTGGTATGAAGAGGATGGAAGATTTTCTGGTCGCTGGATTTGTAGTATTCGGGTTGTTAGGAGCTATTTTAAACTCATGGGTTTGCTGCTTTATTTCGGGATGCTTCTTAGCATGTGCAGAAGTCGGGGCTCATAACTTTTTTCACCTCAAAGATACATGGCGAAGGTACTACTTTGATTTAGGTCTTGGTAATTCCTGGGAATGGAGAATCACTCACTTTTTCAGTCACCACTTATATCCAAATACCGTAATGGTACGTGTAGAGGCTAATCTACCTATTTAATTAATTTCATAGTGTGGTGTAGAAAGAAGATCATGCCGTTTTATTTTACATGAATTTTATTTTACTTGCATACAGGATATTGAACTGAAGCTTTGCCCAACATATGAATTTCTTCCACATTTTGAGCGATCATGGGCTCAGAGATATCTCCCAATTATCTACTCTCATGGCCTTTACTGTTTCTTATTTTGGATCGATTTCGTTAAGCGCTGGTATCATGTCTTCCACGGGAATGTCAAAGTGCGCCCAGAGCACCTGATCGTAATTTTTGAGCTGATGCTGCTCATGTTGGTAGCACCCGACAACTTGGTTAGTGAAAAGCGAACACAAATTAAAAAATTATCAGTTGCTTCAGTATTACGAAAAACTTTTGGTTATATATGCTACATATATCTCATTCTAGACCGGTTTCATTTCCTGGGTTTTTATTCACACTACTGCATCATTTGTCCTACTTGAAATTGGACAAAACGGACAACATCACCACCCAAATATCTTTCACGACGGTAAGTATTCGACATGTACCATCTCTGTGCTGAAGGGCTAGATTTCTTTCTTTTTTTATACTAATCTTTCTTACTGTACTGATATTTTATGCATAGGTGACGAGGCGAGACCTGACCCAGATTTCGGGTAAGAGTTGTATTTTATAAATTAGTTGCACGAAATTCCAGATTTACAATACATGTTTTCATGCTGACTTAACATTTTAATTTTTTGTAGATTGGGACAAATCGACGCGACACGAGACCGAGAAGAGACAGTTTTCCAAAATCTTTTCATTGTCCTAATTACTTTCGGCAATCACACGTTGCACCATCTTTTCCCCACCGTATGTCACTCTAAGCTTCCCCTACTTGAAGATGTGTTCATTGAAACCTTGAAAGAATTCGAAGAGCAATGGATCAAATTTCCACATTGGGAACTCTATCTGGGATGTTACAAACAATTGGCTCGCACGGAAAGATTTAATATTGAACAACTGAGAACCAAGATTGACAAGACTACTCTCTCATTTAAATAATTTAAAACGGTCTTGTGTAGTGTTACTGTTATTAGCAGTACTAGTCTTGCCGGAATTCGAACGCACTGCAGTTGCAATGCAAGATGTATTTTGTTCAACTGGATATATAATAATTGTGTTTAAAATTACTTCCCAGATAACATTACAAGCTGTTTTTAAACGTTAAATAAAATATCCCATAATGAGGATTCTGTGACTAATATCATGCATTGCAATTTGTAATATACACCCATGCGAAATATGAAATAATAACCCACCTTCACACCTACATACCCGTATACTCGGATGGTATTCTTATTTTGTTATCATGTTGTTATTTAATTGTTTTCATGTTACCATATTATATTTATTCGCATATTCCCAACATTTCCATTATTATTTATACAAATTTTTAAGGAAAACACGTAGTCGAGCTTTCCCAGGAGAAAATGGAAAGTAGCGTGCATTAATAATATTAAAATAACACCCTGAATACATGTGAATCAAGTACAAATAGTTAACTATGTATACCGTAACTCTCTATATAGTCATGGTGGGCTACATTTATTATATCAATGATGATAAGAAAACCAGGAAGTGGGAAAATATAGTATTATAACAAATTGAATTGTAGTGAATAAAGTGTTGTTGAAGATAAACGTTGCGCGTACAAATCGAATGCGTTAGTTTTGGAAGATTTTTTCAGGCCTTCTTCATTCCCTTCAACGCCTGCATCGTTTCAGCACATTCTCGTATGTAACGAACATACATTAACTTTCCTTGTAGATCATGTTGCTGCTGAGAGAGATTCTGCAAAGTTATTGTTGCATTTTGGATTTCGGTTGTGAGAACATCTTCACATGATGATAGGGCGGTAGTAACATTATTACTGCGATTTTGATTTTGTGCGTTGCTTGAACCATTCAAAAGATCCAACGATGTCACCAAGTTTTCGGCTACAAAAAAAGCACCAACACCTCATTAGTTTACGTGCAGTCATTGAGTCATTGCAATATTATAATATTTAACTTCAAGAAACCTACCATTTCGGCTGTTGTTGGTGTTATTTAAACCTCCATTGGGGATTTTTCCAGTAGATCTGCTGACATCCGGTTGGGCAGCATTTGCCATTGATGTGCTCTCACATTGCACGCAAATGATTCTTCCTCGTCTGTCCTGCATCAAAACAGTCTATGGAGCAATAAACCGTGTCATATCATGTTAATTGTTAAACTACTAAAATTGTGCAAGGCATAAATTAACTAATTTATGAAAACCTAAAAAAGCTTACATAGCACACTTCACAAGAATCGGCAAGCATTTTGTATCCCTCCAGAAGGAGTTTTCCAATCGTTTCGGAAACTGACACAGACATTTTTGGTTTCCAGATGACAAACCCTCTTGCAGTTAACAGAAATTTTCTCGCCTTAAAACGGCGCACAGGTAAATAAAGTCTTCCAACGCCTACAAGACGGTAATAATTTGTAGTATTTTATGCCCAAAACACAAGCTTACAGTGTATGATTCGGATTTAATAAATAACTAATTAATAACCGACCGAGTTAAAAGGGTAATACCAAAATTTAATATTTAACACCAATGAGAATGAATGCTCATTGTATTGTGCTCTCGCTTGTGCAACACGACATGCACATAAATGGAAGAAAACAGCAAAAGCACAACAACAAAAGAAGATTCCCGACCACAAACACATGCACGGATATCCTCTCAGTGACTAGACTATATCTTGTTCAGAAATGTCTTTGTGCCCCAGTTTTGATGAATATTTACGTTCTGAGCCCTCACAGTTGAAAATGAAACAGATTGTTCGGCAGAAAAAAACTGTCTGTGCTTCTCCTATTCTTTCTTGCTGAATCAGTAGTAGTGTAGTGTAGCCAGGAGGAGAGAAGAAATCAAAAGAAAACAGAGAAAGCAGAAAAAAGTATTGTGAATTTTACCATTTAAAATATTGTCTAATTGAATATTGTTTTGTGGTGACGTTTAGAAAAGTGTTTTGAATACAGGAATGCTGTAATATTTTACGTTCTCTCTGGTACAATTTTAGGAGTCTTCATTTCCTTTGCATTGTTTAAATTCATTAGTGGGAAATTTTAAAAAAGTCTGTGAAATGGAAGACGGCGATGCACCCGCTGCTCAGGCACCAGAAGAATCAAGTTCCAACGCAAAGGAAGAAAATGTAGCGCCAGCAGTGAAAGTTTCAGTATCATATCCTTTGAAGGTTACCTACTGTGGGAATTGTGGACTTCCACCAGAAGTACGGTTGTTGTACATATAGTTTATCAAGAAATCTACGAAAATGCATTTGTGACGACATGAATGACGTGGAATATTTTTAAACTTTATTTTATAATCATTATTATAGTACTGTGAATACTTCCCTGATTATGAGAAATGCAGACAGTGGTTGGAAGCTAATTTACCATCGGAACTTGGAAAAGTAATGTTAAATTTTTGGCGTGTAATCTCTTTTCTTGATTGATTGAAAGTATAGGAGTATTTTACTTGAATTTTAGTTATCTGTTGAGGGTAGTACTGAAGAGGAGAAGAAGGGAAGACAGAAACGTGGAGGAAAAGGTTTAGTTCATACTAAGAAGCCCACCGGTAAGGCTGGACCTAAGAAAATTAATGTATCCAGAGCTCCTAGAGGAAAGAAAAAGTCCGTGACAGGTAATGGAATACTGATACTGGACATGTTTTATGAAATTTATGTTTATTAGCAAGTTTCACGGTTGTTATTAATTTTTATAAAATTTATTGTGTGTAGTTGTGACAGGACTAGGATCATGGGGGGTTGATCTTAAACTAGCAGCCAAATTTTTTTCTACCCGATTTGCAGCATCTTCCTCTGTAACAGGTGATGATGAAATTGTGATTCAGGGTGATGTTAAAGATGACCTGTTTGATGTCATTCCGGAAAAATGGCCGGAGGTAAGTCGTGCAAAAGCAAAAGCTATCTTACGAAAGGTTGATTTATAATTTTGTGTTGACTACTGAGAGCACTATAATCAAACCCAAATTATTATTCTGTAGGTCGATGAGGATTCCATTAATGATCTTGGTGACCAAAAGCGATAGATTCTTTAAATCACCTCGAATAGGATGAGAATCTTTTAATTATTATTATTAAATACATATTTGTGTACTATTGTAATATACAAGTCATTGCAATTAAAAGCCCATGTGCTTGTGGCCAAATATGGGCGCGTTAATTTTTGTTTACATGAAGTGTAATAATAAAACATTGATAGAACGCACATTCTTTTAAAACGATAACGTTTATTATGACTGTCTTTTGATTTGATAGTACAATTAACAATTTTTAAGTTTGTATTACAATGTCTTTTTTGTGTCTCTCCATTCGACTTTAGACCAATCCTTCTTGGGCTGGGAATATTGCAATATACCAAGGAGCATGATAAAATGACACAATACAAGTGAGAAACTAGACCATGGTGTCGCAGGGAAAACATTCCAACACATCTCTATCACTCCAAATATGATTAATCTATAAAGTAAAAAACAAAGTTGCATTAATTTGCATTGCAGCAGTTTAATTTTTTAATTAAAGAGAAATTTGTCATGCAACTTACTTCATCTTAACTGGCAGCCGTGTGGACCATAAAAGATACGGAATCGTGTGATAATACCAAACATAAAATTGATAATGAAGAGATCGACTGAAGCATATTCCTATGAAATTTGAAACAAACAATGGAAACACCACCAACTGCGTTCTGACTTGCATAGGTTTTTTCCCTTTGGCTGTGCTCGCCACATTCTCGAATGAATGATAAGACTGGAGAAACCGCAACCAGATTGGCACAAAAATTAAAAGCACCAAAATGTGAGCTGAAAGTAGTCCTAAATGTAAATATCTATTGACGAAAATTTCCTCTGGAATAAATTTCCAATTTACGGTCCACTCATACATAAACACGCGGCCCAGGTCAAATGATCGAGATATGTATGACCATGGATTGACTAGTAGGAATGGCAGTGCTAGCACAACCTGTTTAATTCAAAACCGTAAAATAAAAACCCATTGCACAGAAAATTCTCATAAATTATTTTAATAAAGATGGAAATAATACACACCTGTAAGCTCCCACATACTGCAAGCTGCACAATTGTATCAAAGAGACTTAGCTGAGTTAAATATACCATTAGCAATGCGGGGGCGTAAAGTAGAACATTCATTTTTACTGAAACGGCCAAGCTACATGTTATACAAAAAAAATATCAAGTTTAGTTTACATTCCTATAATAAATTCGTAAATCATTTTCATTTGTACTTCAAATTTTGAACAAACCTGTATGCCAAACTGCCCAAAGTCCATCTTCCCTTTAGGAATTGATTTATGGCGAAATATGCCAAAATTATTGCCACTGGATCATTAAACAGACGAAGTACAAATATCGAATGAATTCGGTACGAGGTAAATGTGAGAAAGATCAGAGCATATGGAGGCACCTGGGAAATTGAACAATGAATTCAAGTTTAGCAGTTTTTCATTTGCTAAAACGGAAAAAGATGCAATGCTGTTATTTTTAATAATATAAACCTTCTTAGTCTTGGTGTAAAGTTGAAATACTTGATATATCATCTGAAAAAACGTAAACAAAAGGATTGTTGTTTCACGGAGTGTTTTATATGGAGGTAAGTAATACGTAAAAGTACGGTTAGCTTACAAGGTCTAGCAATCACGATTGAGCTGTTGATGAATACTTCAGCAAAAAACAGAATAGTAGCGACTACCCAGGTATATTCTGGGTCATAAAGAACTTTCTTCCCGAAAGATACGTTTCCGTACTTTGTCCAGCATTCTTTGAGATTTGCGATGGAGCAGCAGCCATTTGCACTAGTAGCCGTCGTAGCAGAATTTTCGGGAACTTCATCCTTCTTTTCCTTCCCCCTTTTTGACCGGGTTGTCGGTGGTGCCATGAGTTTACTTTCACCACACAGATTTCAGTCCAAATATTGATTGTTCGAAATGGTTAGGATCAGAGAGAAGTGTATCAGCCTGCTGCTTAAAAAATGAAACAATTAGTAAATGGTTTCCATATTTTGCATGTAAATGTATTTAGACATCCGATAACAACACTAACCTTTTCTACCATGTGAAACCCGACATCAATTTATCAAAAATAACCTGCACTCTCCCGCGTGGACTAATTACAAGCTTTCATCCCAAAAACTAAACAAAAGAAACAAAATATAATACTTAATTAACAACACGAGCTAGGCCCAAGAAGTACTATCCGTAATCCGTATACTGAACTGAACTGAATACATGACACGCTCACGGTTCGGAAGAGTCGTAAATCGTGAAATCCCCAGAATCAAACAGAACAAACGCAAACTTTGAAGAAAAAATTGCATGCGAGTACAATGTACACAAACATCTCATAGTTGAAGCCGGATACAAATTTCCGAATCAAAAAATAGGTAAGTGCAAAACATACTCGTGGTCGTGGTGCAAGTCATGTCATGTGTTTGGAAGTCGGTTGCAAAATTTGCCTCAATTGCACTGTGTATTGTACGTGTGTCGTGTGTTCACGGTACAATTTCTCTACGAGAAAAGTATGCTTACTCACAATATTCTCCATTGATTTACTCACATTATGCAAGTGGTGAAAGTAGCTGGGTGGTAAAGTGGTATCAAGTCAAAAACGAATAAAACGGGAACCGGAAATTCTAGCAATAATAGCAACACAGTACATTACAATAAGGCAGTGTGTAAAGTAAATACGTGTCCCATAGCAAAACCATATTATTATACTTTTGTATTGTACGCTGATTTGTCACACAGATAACAGAAACTTGGCAAAAATCTTATGTCGCTATATATTAATAACGTACCTAAGTATATGGATATATTTTTTTGTATGAAAAACATGATGAATGGTCACATAAAATCCCGAATATTGTCGAGTTATCTTCATTCTAGACTCAGTTTATTCGCAATTTTTGTATTGTTTTACTTACCTACCAAAGTTAACTCATTGGAAGCATACGTGTCAGCCGGCAGCAGCAGCACTCTGATATGTATATACATACCTACACACACGATTTTTACATTTTACCACGATTGCCTGGACTGACAACAAAACCTGTCCAACCTATATTCTATAATATTAGGTATTAGCTAAGGTTATAATATGCATAATGCAATTTTTGTTGTGGTCTTTTCCTCCACTTGAAACTTATAGGCAAGTAAATATATATATAGAGATTCATATTACATATTATATAGAGATCGTTGTTGCCGGCTTTTCATATCATTTATCCATAATATAATGCACTAATGCATATAATATGTTTTCAACTCTCCATCAATCTTTTCTCAAACAAAACTTGGAATCATGTTCACTCCCAGTTTACAAATTTTGTTTGAGCAACCCAACCCGAATCCTGATATGCAAAACTCTAAAAATTCGCATCAAAGCTTTTGTATCAAATTTGACAGCGGAAAAAACTTAAAGTTCTTTCATAATATATGTCTTGTCTTGTGGTGTATAATAAAAGCAATTTATATATTTTCCAGGATGAGTTCCAGAAATGGTGTAGGATCTTCCGCGTTTCATAATACCCTTGTCAGTTATTTGTCACACTAAAGTGGTAACATTACTGCATTTTGGTGGTTTTTTGACGCTTTGTCAAATCATTTAATTTAATTTAATAAACACGTCATAGCTCTCAAAGGTGATGTACTTTACAGCGTTCAAAATAAATATTTTTACTCTTGTTGGTCTGGTAGTTTTGCTCTTCGCGGTGCGGTGCTGCTGTTCATTGAAGAGGAATATAACAATTTCACCTTCAGTTTACCAGAACATGGCAAACATTTATCAGCCAGCAGCAGCACTCCTATTCGCACGTTTATTTATACACATGATGCATGTGTATGTATGAATGCTGAAAGTAGTAAATAAAATGTTCCAAAATCTAAATGTGACAAGGCAGGTTCATTTCATGTAGGTATTGTAATTTTGTTATGCTGCTGGTTGTACATCTAATGCATTAGCTGTGTATATATTATGTTCTCGCTCGACTCATATCATTTTATTTGGGATTTTGTATACAGGGATTTTGTCTGTATAGGGATGGATAAAGCTTTACAAATTCTTTTCCATTTCTCCCACTCTCCCTGCATACAAAACAACTATTGACTATATACAGGTATATTCATGTGCTTTTAGGTGCCCAATTGCCAATTATAATGCATAACATACAGCAGAGGAGATATGTCAGTCATGTCCTTTGCCATACGTTTTTTTTCAATGATGTTTCTCCCTAAAAGTTTTTTTTTTTTTGCTCAAAGTTGTGTGGTATATGCTATGCTGACACGCATTTCATTATATTATCATTGTACGTGTGCTCAATGTAATGTGTCCCAGTCCCGTCCCAATGAAAAGTACTACATTAACATGTAGCGTAACGTTTTCATGAGTATATTATTATTAGGGGATAGTACACACACACACGGACACATAAGCACATGAGCCAATTGCTATCTTCTGACATCTAATGAGAGACACCAAAGAGAGGAAGGGATTTGATTTTATCCTGTTTACCAATTACCACCTAAAAAAGGAGGATAGTAAAATGATGTCCTTGTGGTAGTTGATCCCTTTGGCAATGGATGGGCTGCGCCTCTAACTACTACTTGTAGTGCAGCAGCAGCAGCAACAGCACAAGTTGAGCTTGTCCTTCAGATTCAGATACGCAAAGATATGTTTAGCACATTTTCTGGCCCTATAGATTTGTTCAGAAAACTCAGAATGAAAGGATGGATGGTATAGTATATTCTACCACAACAGCATACATATATAATATGAGTATTTTGTGAAGTAAGTATGTAGGTAGAGGGGTATATATGTATAGGAAGCAACTTGTTTTCATTAAATACAAGCAGGTTCACTTCAATTCATGCCTGTCTTATATACATACGTCAATGTTTTAATATAAAAGCAAAAAAAACTTTTGCTTTCCTCATGATAACGATATAAAAATCTCTCTTTTTATATCAGTATATGATATTATGTACATGCTAGTATCATATCACCACCATTTATATGCCTATATATATCTGTAAATGTATATGTACATCAAAACTTTTTTTTAGTCAGCAAAAAAATATGTAACTGATGTTATGTTCATGTGTGTAGTCAGAAGAGAGGCTCTTTTTTGCATACTTCAGTAGTGGCTGATGATTGTGTTATGGTGTGTTTTATGCTGCTGATCTTCTTTCTCAATGTAATACATAAAAACTATAACAGTAGTAGTAGCTAGCACACAGAGCTCCTGTTATTGTTTAGTAAGTGATGTTTGTAGTACGCAAGTGTGTGTTGTGTGAAAGATAGGTAATTTAAAGTGCAGCAATAATGTAAAACATTATACATCCACACACACACACACACACTCACAAGTGTAACGTAATGCTCGTTGCAGTTTTTATTATTGCATTGCAATTGCAATGGGAATAAAATAATCATCACAGAAAATTGCATCCTAGTTCGTTAATTTAACTTTTAGAACAGCTGAACTTGGTCCTAACGAAATTAATAATAATTATGAGAACAATGATCACATCATCACACATACTCAATAAGTGAAAAAAGTGAACTCCGGCACTCAAGGAGAAAAATAAATAAAGTACACACAAAAGTAAAATGTTTAAAATGTGCAGTTGTAAGGAGAACAGGCGAGCAAATGCATTGATTTAATCATCATCATCATCGCCACACACGTCCTCCTAAAATGAAACGGTTATGTATTATTTTCACATACAAATAATATTATCATCATCATCGCCAGAAAATTGTACCAATTTACTACTTTTTTTGTGCATGATGATGATGTACACATAAATAGGTAAGAAGTTAAAAAAAAAAGTAAGACAAGAGATACATACATAGGATTATAATCGCTTATCAAAGCTCAACTTTGTACATTTCATAAATTTAGACATGCATTACATTACCTACATCACAGACAAGATAAACAGCTACGCAAATTATGTAGTAGTTGTAATTTGCAATAAAAAGTCGATTATTATTTAAGATTGTGACGATGTGCAACAATAAGAAAGACAATACACCAATTTTAGATAAGCTACTACTTGTCAGTTGGTATGATTTTTGAAAGTTTTATTGTAAAATACTGTGAATTGTTGAGTTATAATTGTTATCATCAATGCATTTACATTTTACATATTTAACTACTTAATAGAAAAAGAGGCTATATACATAAATACATATATTGGTTCATCAAAGTGTGCAACATCAACAACATCAACAACAGTGTAATAAATTTTAGTTTTCACGTATAAGGGAATATATATTCACACAATATATTATAGGATATTGTGCATAAATAATAAATAATTATTACATTTTATACATTACAATTCTTCCTTAAAATAAATTTATATTTTAGTATACTATATTGTGGGGTGTAAGTATAAAGGGGAGCTCATAACATAACTGGAGTGAGAATCCGTTTATGGTGAGAGATTTTAATGATGCAGTTGCACACGTTGAATGAAACAGAGTGAGCGATAAAATTTTTAAAGTATAATTTTATAATCCATTTATTTACTCTATTTTGTTTGTTCAGGGAAGTATTTCCTTTTGTTTTTTTCTGTCCAGTAAAACAATCAAGTATTTTTTATAATAATTGAAACTAGCACACACAACAGCACAAATAAAATTGAAAATAGGAAACGAGTAATTTTAAAAGTTGGTAGTAGAAAATTAATGCAACTTTTGCTTGAGGGAGAAAAAAATATATTTTCTTTATAAAAAACACCATACATGTAAAATATGAGTCGTGGTTGAAAAAGTGACAACTGCAAAATAAAATAATCTTATTGTTTTTATTTCTGTCTTTCAGTATTCGATAAGCAGCCCTAATTGGAGAGAGATTTATTTTTGCAATCATTTCAAACTGTAACAATTGCAAACAAAATGTCTTCCAAATATTTTGACTTGTTCTTATCGTGGAAGACACTGAAAAGGATAACA